>CM077205.1:1440141-1487641 GCA_039654625.1 Rhinogobio ventralis | reverse complement strand
GATAGATGTATAAATGGATGGATGGATGGATAGATAGATGGATAAATGGATGATGGACGGATGGATAGATAGATGTATAAATAGATAGATAGATAGATAGATAGATAGATAGATAGATAGATAGATAGATAGATAGATAGATAGATAGATAGATAGATGGATGGATGGATAAATGGATGGATGGATAGATAGATGATGATAGATAGATGTATAAATGGATGGATGGATGGATGGATAGATAGATGGATAAATGGATGATGGATGGATGGATAGATAGATGTATAAATGGATGGATGGATGGATAGATAGATAATGGATAAATGGATGGATGATAGATAGATGATGGATAGACAGATAGATGGATAAATGGATGGATGGCTGGATGGATAGATGGATTAATGGATGGATGGATAGATAGATGATGAATAGATAGATGTATAAATGGATGGATAGATAGATGGATAAATGGATGGATAGATGATGGATAAATGGATGATGGCTGGATAGATAGATGGATAAGTGGATAAATGGAGGAATGGATGGATGGATGGATAGATGGATTAATGGATGGATGGATAGATGGATAAATGGATGATGGCTGGATGGATAGATGGATTAATGAATGGATGGATAGATAGATAGATGATGAATAGATAGATGTATAAATGGATTGATGGATGGATAGATAGATGGATAAATGGATGGATAGATGATGGATAGATAGATGGATAAATGGATGATGGATGGATGGATAGATAGATGATAGATAGACAGATAGATGGATAAATGGATGGATGGCTGGATGGATAGATGGATTAATGGATGGATGGATAGATAGATAGATGATGAATAGATAGATGTATAAATGGATGGATGGATGGATAGATAGATGGATAAATGGATGGATAGATGATGGATAGATAGATGGATAAATGGATGATGGACGGATGGATAGATAGATGTATAAATGGATGGATGGATGGATAGATAGATGGATAAATGGATGGATAGATGATGGATAGATAGATGGATAAATGGATGATGGACGGATGGATAGATAGATGTATAAATGGATGGATGGATGGATAGATAGATAATGGATAAATGGATGGATGGATAGATAGATGATGGATAGACAGATAGATGGATAAATGGATGGATGGCTGGATGGATAGATGGATTAATGGATGGATGGATAGATAGATAGATGATGAATAGATAGATGTATAAATGGATGGATGGATGGATAGATAGATGGATAAATGGATGGATAGATGATGGATAGATAGATGGATAAATGGATGATGGCTGGATAGATAGATGGATAGATGGATAAGTGGATAAATGGAGGAATGGATGGATGGATGGATAGATGGATTAATGGATGGATGGATAGATGGATAAATGGATGATGGCTGGATGGATAGATGGATGGATGGATGGATGGATGGATAGATAGATGGATAAATGGATGGATAGATGATGGATAGATAGATGGATAAATGGATGATGGATGGATAGATAGATGATGGATAGACAGATAGATGGATAAATGGATGGATGGCTGGATGGATAGATGGATTAATGGATGGATGGATAGATAGATAGATGATGAATAGATAGATGTATAAATGGATGGATGGATGGATAGATAGATGGATAAATGGATGGATAGATGATGGATAGATAGATGGATAAATGGATGATGGCTGGATAGATAGATGGATAGATGGATAAGTGGATAAATGGAGGAATGGATGGATGGATGGATAGATGGATTAATGGATGGATGGATAGATGGATAAATGGATGATGGCTGGATGGATAGATGGATTAATGGATTGATAGATGGATAAATGGATGGATGGAGAGATGGATAAATGGATGGATGGATAGATAGATGGATTAATGGATGGATGGATAGACAGATGATGGATTGATAGATGGATAAATGGATTATGGCTGAATCGATAGATGGATAGATGGATAAGTGGATAAATGGAGGGATGGATGGATGGATGGATAGATGGATTAATGGATGGATGGATAGATGGATAAATGGATGATGGCTGGATGGATAGATGGATTAATGGATGGATAGATAGACAGATGATAGATTGATAGATGGATAAATGGATGGATGGATGGATAGATGGATAAATGGATGGATGGATGGATAGATGGATTAATGGATGGATGGATAAATGGATGGATGGATGGATAAATGGATGGATGGATAGATGGATAAATGGATGGATGGATGGATAGATGGATTAATGGATGGATGGATAAATGGATGGATGGATGGATGGATGGATTAATGGATGGATGGATAGACAGATGATGGATTGATAGATGGATAAATGGATGATGGCTAGATTATATAAAAGGCAAATTATATAAAGGCAGAGGCTGGAAGATTATCACAAACACATTCAAGTTTTTTAATGGAAATAAAGTGTTAAAGAGCACCTATTCTGCTGTCCTCCATGTTCATCTGTCTTTAGTGTGTGATGTTGCTGTTTGAGCATGAAAAAGCTCTACAAAGTCCCATTCCTCACTTAAAGGAATGGGGACACAAAATTTTCAAATAAATATCCAAATAAATGTAATTACTAAACTAAATTATATCAACTACATTACTTGAATATATATGATAATTGAAATTAGCTGATGACATCACTGTTTTCTCCAGAGCGGCTGTACAGCCGAATCAAATTCTGTTCATTATTTTCCTGTTTAACACTGTGAAGCTGCTTTGAAACAATCTGCATTGTAAAAAGTGCTATATAAATAAAGTTGACTTGACTTGACTTGACTTAAATAATTCATAGGCAGAATAAAGGGGCGGGGCCTGGTTGAGTTAGTTAGTAGTGTGTTGAAACTGGCTGTTATGGTAAAGGGCGGGACATTTCCCAAACATGCTGGAAGCACTTGACCAATCACAATGCACTGCTCCAGCCGACCAATCAGAGCACATTGTGCTTTTCAGAAGGAGGGGCTTCATAGAGACAGGAACTAAACAGAGCGTTACCGACAGACTGGGAAGAGAGGAGCCACAACAATAGAGAATATGAGGAAATAATCAACATTCAAGCAGGAAAACCTGCTCTAGTAGAGCCCAAAAAATACATAATTGTCTAACAAAAACACTTTTTCTTGTACTGTGAATGATGGATGCGATATGACACTTGCAGACAGCTGCGTATCGAGGAGGGCTTGTTTTAAACTGCATTCGAGCTGCTGCTGAAAACTGATCCATCTGCAAAAAAAAACCAAACTGAAAGCAAGCGATCTGCTCTCTCTCTCTCTCCTCTATTTTCTGGTGCATTCGTATCTTTCTTCCTCATATCTCTCTTTCATTAAATCCTCCAGCGGTTCATCTCTCCATGCTATCCTGCTGATTTGGTGTCAGAATAAGTCTCACACAGAACAACTTTCAGGACAGACTTCTGAAATGAGGATGAAGGTCAGTGACATTCTCACATGAGTCCTGAGCTTTTATCAGATTCACTGAAAGTTAGAGATGGGAACAAAAGAATGGGTCTGTTGAGCTTTAACACTGACGGAGTTTCTGCTGCAGAACAGATCCTAATTAAGAGATTTCTGGGTTAGTCACACTGAGCATAAATTATAAAATGCTTATCAGGGGAGTGCCATTGAAAATTACTACAAACTGAAATTGAATTTACATTCTGGAGGAGCAACACATTTACATGCAAATGCTCATTAATCTACCCGAAATAGAACCTAAACCACAGACGGCAGCTATAAACTGCTTAAAGAGGCTGTTTGTGCTCTACTAGAGCAGGTTTTCCTGCTTATTCCTCATATTCTCCATTGTTTGTGGCTCCTCTCTTCCCAGTCTGTCAGTAACGCTCTGTTTAGTTCCTGTCTCTATGAAGCCCCTCCTTCTGAAAAGCACAATGTGCTCTGATTGGTCGGCTGGAGCAGTGTGTTGTGATTGGTCAAGCGCTTCCAGCGTGTTTGGGAAATGTCCCGCCCCTTACCATAACCACCAGTTTCAACACACTACTAACTCAAGCAGGCCCCTTTATTCTGCATATTAATTATTTAAATAAGGAATATTGTGACGTGTTTGTTCCCGGAAGAAAACTCAAGACTTCAATGGAGGCGTTTCAGGAGTTCAGAAACAGAGACACTAACAGGGCTCCAGACTGCGACCAAATGGTGGCATTTTGTGACCTTTTATCCTGCTGGCGTGACTAAATTTGGTTAGCGGCCGCACTGGTGCCCAACTGATAAGGGCTGCCATTTCTGTTACATAAGAGAAACATCAAATGGCAAACAGAACGAAAGCAGAACGGAGCTGCTACTCATTTGAGCTCATACACGGGCCGATCTCGATCACGCCACACCATTACTACACAGCGCTGGAGATCCAGTGAGAAATAGTTTGAATTCGCCACAGAATTGATAACATCTCTACTGTGAGATCTAGTGTAAGCGCTCGGCGCAGAATTCTCTGTTATAAACCACAGATATCAGATCAAACAGAGCTGACGTGGAAACCAGGAGAAACATTGAGCCATGAGCGAAGATCAGGGGTTTCAGTCACAAATCACCAACATTCACCATGGATTTAAAGGTGCGGTATGTAGGATTGTGGGGTACTGCAGTCCAAATTAAAAATATTGGAGAGTGTTGTTTCCCTCCTCCTCAGACTCTTCATGCACTTCAAAGCTCTAAATATCCAATTTTAATGCTATTTATTTTTAATGTGATTTGTAAAACTAAAAGTTTAAAGATGTAGGAAAACCAACACTTTGTGGCAAACAAGCACTTTTATTTTAAAAGACATGAAATGCCCACTATACCCAGTAGATGGCGGCAGAGGAGCACTTACTGACTTATTAGCCGTTTCCACTCCTTAATACACAGAAAGCAAGTAAAGAGCTCATTTTATCATCACTGAAGCTGTCGGTCAGTTCAGTGTGAGACTATAGGAGATCAATGGTACAATAAGAGTAGAATATTAAAATTTTCCCTATAAAAATGAGGTTTTTGCACATTACTGTTGTTAATAAAAGTAAATTTTATCTGCATATTAATTCAAGCTCAGTGCTTCACTGTTAAATTTCCAATAAACAAACATGTAATATTATTAGTAACTACACTTATTAACAAAACAACGCAAAACAATCGTACATTTATTATTAAATTAACTTAAAATACATTTTCCTCCAATCCACCAAATCTGGTTGCGTTATATTGAGAATAACTCCCTTTTTCATGCTTAAACAGCAACATTACACACTAAAGAAAGATGGACACGGGAAAAGCATTATAGGTGCTCTTTACATCACTCAGGTTTACTGAAAGTGTTTGTGTGTCTGTCTCTGTGTGTGGAACTTGCATCAAGCCAGAAATTCAACAATAAGTGATGTGATATCAGCAATATAGGTTTATAGGGCATTTTAAACACGTTTTCTGCTGAGTCCAGCGTTTGCCACGCAGCAAAAATAGGAGCTCTAATCTGGGTTGCAGCATTGCACAGTATATTGAGCTTGAAGCCACAAAAATATCCTTTGATACGGTGTCTGATTTCAGCTTTAGTAGACTAGCAAAAATAAAAAAAAATTGCTGTAATGTAACTCAGATTCTTTTCTTACATCGAATCTATTTGGCTCTAGACTCTTGATATTAGAGCATTTGAGGCTCAATTAATTATTCAGTGAGGCATTTTCAAAAGGAAAAATAATTAAAAAAGAGTTCAAGACAAAGAAACCAAAACAAATTGGCAATTCACTTTTTATTTACGGCACTGTGAAAAATCTAAATTAACTGCTTTTGTTCCAGTCAAAAATATTATTTAACACGACTGACTTGACATACGGTAATACGGTAAAATTCACGCCATCATTACCGTTCGTATCACTGTGTATCAAGAGCTGAGATTCAGATATGCTAATGAGCGTTTGGTTTCTGACCAATCACAGCAGAGCAGCTCTCAGAGAGGCGGGGTTTAGAAAGACAGAATCTTTGATCGAACCGTTTCAGACACTGAGAAAAAAGAGCTGATGCTGCAGTGGATATGTGTTTTTGATCTTGTATGCATGTAAAACTATTGTAGGAGACTCTAAAACAACATTAGCAACCGTTAATTTAGCATAATAGAGGCTCTTTAAGGGCCCTACCTGATCTGGTTATCCCCCCGGAACACATTTTGACGTTTTGACAGTGACAGTGAAATTTTACCAGGCTTTCTCTGACATCAACACGCGTCTACACATCTCTACCGTACGGCTGCATCGATCAGACATCACTCCTGACCACAGGCCAGACAAACAAAGCATGACACAGTGTCTCTTTCAGGTTGTATGCTTTTAAAGGCTGTGGACACAATCATAATCAAAGCCGACAGCCTCTTTCCTCAGACTTCTGATGCATGTCAGGATGTGCCGGCGGAAAGCAAAAATAATATAAATGACACTCAGGAGTTCAGCGGCGCTCATTTATCTCAATGCTTTACTAATGAAAAACCTGCCCGTCCTTGAAGACGGCACCAAATGAAAGAGAAAGAGAAGGCAGGGAGCAAGTGCAAAATGGACTTTAGTGTCTGTGTCAGCGCTCGGGTCACTGCTGTTATGAAGCTCATTCGCTGTATTCATGCATCTCATAATATGCTGGATGAATTATTTAACTAAAGACTGAAATCAAATTAGTTAGGTTTCCTTTTCCACACACACACATACACACACACACTCACTCACACACACAAACACACACACATACACACACAGACATACTCACTCACGCGCGCACACACACACACACAGTCACACACACTCTCACACAGATACACACACACACACAATCACACACATATACACACACACACTCTCACACACCCTCTCTCTCTCACACACACACACACACACACACTGTTACACACACTCTCACACAGATACACAAACTCTCATACACACACATACACTCACTCACACTCACACTCACACACACTGCAGTATCACACCACTGGCACTATATTTATTGTTTGCCACACCATCTTTAATCGGAGCTTTGGAGGCTGGTGTGTTTGTGCTGTTGCAGCTCCGGGAGCCGGTTAACGATGTTCTTATATTTCTGCCAAGGAGATCAATGTGTTTTCTGAGAGCGTTCACTCACAGAGGAGCTTCACTGTGTTTAACCTTCAGAGGCTTTCAGCTACCCTCCTCTAGGCCATTTTAGCACCAGTAATGATTGAATTTAGAGTTTAGAAACACTTAACTGCTGATTTAGGTCTAGAATTAAAGCTAAGTCTAAGTTCTGGTCCAACAGGATTAATAATACGAGTTTACCATCGAGCTAAAGCCAGAGGTTTGCAGAAGCTGATCAAGACTGCTGTAGATTTAGTAGATAAACCTTAATACGTTAATACGTTACATCTTAATCCTCATTGGTGCAACTCACCCACATACAGTTTTCTGTCAAACCATGAGTCATAATTACAGCACATAAAAACAAACTATATTTCAGACTGTCTTTCCATCATGGCTCTTGCAGAAAGATGGATTTTATCAGCAGTGAAGCCCGTCATCTGTGTGAATGTGTGGGTGGGTGTGTGTATATATACACCGATCAGGTGTAACATTATGACCACCTTCCTAATATTGTGTTGGTCCCCCTTTTGCTGACCCGTCGAGGCATGGACTCCACTAGACCCCTGAAGGTGTGCTGTGGTATCTGGCACCAAGATGTTAGCAGCAGATCCTTTAAGTCCTGTAAGTTGCGAGGTTGGGCCTCCATGGATTAGACTTGTTTTTTTCAGCACATCCCACAGATGCTCGACTGGATTGAGATCTGGGGAATTTGGAGGCCAAGTCAACACCTCAAACTCGTTGTTGTGCTCCTCAAACCATTCCTGACCCATTTTTGCTTTGTGTCAGGAGCATTATCCTGCTGGAAGAGCCACAGCCACCAGGGAATACCGTTTCCATGAAAGGCTGTACATGGTTTGCAACAATGCTTAGGTAGGTGGTACGTGTCAAAGTAACATCCACATGGATGGCAGGACCCAAGGTTTCCCAGCAGAACATTGCCCAAAGCATCACACTGCCGGCTTGCCTTCTTCCCATAGTGCATCCTGGTGCCATGTGATGTAAAAGAAAACGTGATTCATCAGACAGGCCACCTTCTTCCATTGCACCGTGGTCCAGTTCTGATGCTCACGTGCCACTGTTGGTGCTTTCGGCGGTGGACAGGGGTCAGCATGGGCACCCTGACTGGTCAGCGGCTATGCAGCCCCATACACAACAAACTGAGATGCCCTGTGTATTCTGACACCTTTCTATCAGAACCAGCATTAACTTATTAAGCAATTCGGACGACACGGGCCAGCCTTCGCTCCCCACGTGCATCAATGAGCCTTGGCCGCCCATGACCCTGTCGCCGGTTCTCCACTGTTCCTTCCTTGGAGCACTTTTGATAGATCCTGACCACTGCAGACCGGGAACACCCCACAAGAGCTGCAGTTTTGGAGATGCTCTGACCCAGTCGTCTAGCCATCACAATTTGGCCCTTGTCAAACTCGCTCAAATCCTTACGCTTGCCCATTTTTCCTGCTTCTAACACATCAACTTTGAGGACAAAATGTTCACTTGCTGCCTAATATATCCCACCCACTAACAGGAGCCGTGATGAAGACATCATCAGTGTTCACTTCACCTGACAGTGGTCATAATGTTATGCCTGATCGTTGTATATATATATATATATATATATATATATATATATATATATATACACACACACACACACATATATATAGAGAGAGAGAGAGAAAGAGAGGGGGGGGGGGGGGGGTACTTATGAAGTTCTGATTCTATTGTTTTGTAGTGAATTGTTGTTCAGGTGTTTATAAATGCATGCATAAATCCGACACAGATCTGAATGAATCAGATGCACTAGCCAGCATTTCATTAAAAATGAACATCACCATCTGGAGGAGTGTGAAGATGAAACTTTACAAATGAATCTGGACTGTGATCCATCTGCGTCAATGTCCTGATAAACAACCTGCTATTTATAAAATCTGCAGTCGAGAGGAGAACTTGCATAAACTTACCCCAATGATAACAGTGTCATCTCCTTGAAATGTGGGGATGTATTTGTCCCCACGGATGATTTCGGACTGATTCAGGGGTCTGAAGCGACACAACACCCTGATGTTGCATTCTGCGCTGCTATTATCAGCCATCCTGATGCTGCACTAAAGCCTCCTACAGATGCAGCAATGCCCTGTTTCTTCAGATCTAATGCACACAGTCCTCTGTAGATCAATAGCTGGATGAATAATCCGATTGATGAGAGGCTGTGCGCAGTGAACGAGCTGCTCTGTCGCAGATGCGCATCAAAACATTGTGCAAGAACCCGTCGTTAAAACCTCAGACCCAAACGCATAACACGAGAGTGTTTTTGTGAACCGCTCTCTCTCTCGAGGATGTGTTGTGAGAGTAATCAGTGCTGCAGATGTGCAGCAGCGTAGCGTGATGCTGCAGGGATACGGACACACACGCGCGTGGCAGCGCGCCTCTCTGATTGGTCAGTATTTGACAGGGGGCGGGGCGTGTGCTGTCAACACATTTTAACTAAAACTACTTTCAGACAGCACAAAGAAATCAGTTGAAAGACTTATTTAGAAACTTATTTTTTATTTTTATTTTTACAATGATTTATACTTGGTCCTGAAATGAAGTCTTTTTTTTTTGCTTTTTGTATTTATATATAATTCCATAAATAAATACTTAATAAACACATCATTTTACAATAATGCAATAATATGATAATAATATTTTAATAAATAAATAAATAAATACTGTAAAATAACACAATTTTTACAATAATTATTTACAATTATTTACACTTAATTGCTCTGAAATGAAACTACAAAAATGCAAATGCAAAATATATATATATATTTTTTTGCATTTGCATTATATTATTTGCATATACACTCACCTAAAGGATTATTAGGAACACCATACTAATACTGTGTTTGACCCCCTTTCGCCTTCAGAACTGCCTTAATTCTACGTGGCATTGATTCAACAAGGTGCTGAAAGCATTCTTTAGAAATGTTGGCCCATATTGATAGGATAGCATCTTGCAGTTGATGGAGATTTGTGGGATGCACATCCAGGGCACGAAGCTCCCGTTCCACCACATCCCAAAGATGCTCTATTGGGTTGAGATCTGGTGACTGTGGGGGCCATTTTAGTACAGTGAACTCATTGTCATGTTCAAGAAACCAATTTGAAATGAGCTTTGTGACATGGTGCATTATCCTGCTGGAAGTAGCCATCAGAGGATGGGTACATGGTGGTCATAAAGGGATGGACATGGTCAGAAACAATGCTCAGGTAGGCCGTGACATTTAAACGATGCCCAATTGGCACTAAGGGGCCTAAAGTGTGCCAAGAAAACATCCCCACACCATTACACCACCACCACCAGCCTGCACAGTGGTAACAAGGCATGATGGATCCATGTTCTCATTCTGTTTACGCCAAATTCTGACTCTACCATCTGAATGTCTCAACAGAAATCGAGACTCATCAGACCAGGCAACATTTTTCCAGTCTTCAACTGTCCAATTTTGGTGAGCTTGTGCAAATTGTAGCCTCTTTTTCCTATTTGTAGTGGAGATGAGTGGTACCCGGTGGGGTCTTCTGCTGTTGTAGCCCATCCGCCTCAAGGTTGTGCGTGTTGTGGCTTCACAAATGCTTTGCTGCATACCTCGGTTGTAACGAGTGGTTATTTCAGTCAAAGTTGCTCTTCTATCAGCTTGAATCAGTCGGCCCATTCTCCTCTGACTTCTAGCATCAACAAGGCATTTTCGCCCACAGGACTGCCGCATACTGGATGTTTTTCCCTTTTCACACCATTCTTTGTAAACTCTAGAAATGGTTGTGCGTGAAAATCCCAGTAACTGAGCAGATTGTGAAATACTCAGACCGGCCCGTCTGGCACCAACAACCATGCCACGCTCAAAATTGCTTAAATCACCTTTCTTTCCCATTCTGACATTCAGTTTGGAGTTCAGGAGATTGTCTTGACCAGGACCACACCCCTAAATGCATTGAAGCAACTGCCATGTGATTGGTTGATTAGATAATTGCATTAATGAGAAATTGAACAGGTGTTCCTAATAATCCTTTAGGTGAGTGTGTGTATATATATATATATATATATATATATATATATATATATATATATATAAACAAAAAGCCAATGAAGCCAATTGATGTCAGGACAATTAAGTGTAAATAATTATTGTAAAAAAAAAAGTTTTTTGAAAATGTATTGTTGTAATATTTATTATTTCATAAATATATAAATATATATTCCATAAATAAATACTTTCAAAATAATACATACCACAAAATATAAAATCAAATTATAACATAAAATAAAGGGGG
Source organism: Rhinogobio ventralis (assembly GCA_039654625.1). Lineage (NCBI taxonomy): Eukaryota > Metazoa > Chordata > Actinopteri > Cypriniformes > Gobionidae > Rhinogobio > Rhinogobio ventralis. The sequence goes on along the minus strand of CM077205.1, from coordinate 1,476,200 downwards.
ATTAAAATAAAATGTTCAAATTATTTTTAAATGCCAAGAACGTATAGCCATTTGTATAGATATAATAATATAGCACCCTGTAAGTCTCGCGAGACAGCGCGAGGTTTTGTTTGTGTGTGACATCATAGCTGTCACTGTGGCCTGTGTCTGTGTGAGCTCGCGCGTCATCCGCCTCATTCAGCCGTTTATTTCTCCTTTCAAACGGCAGTAAAGAAACACAAACCGCATATAAATTCATATTAAACTGCTTTTCCAAAAGGTGCTGCAATGGCCGACCCGAAGTATGCCAACCTGCCGGGCATCGTAAGTGAATCATTTCGTCCATAATCAACAATAACAGTGCGGCGTATTAGCATTAGCCGAGGCTAACGGTATGAGGCGATTCAAAGCGAAACATTCATATATAAATTCACATTTACACACTGATTAAGTGTCCCGAGACGCACAAGTAATGGAGTTATTTGACATTCTTGAATTTTCAGGTTGTTTAGAGGTGTGTTAGCTCATGTTTGTGACTGATGCTTGTTAAACATAACAGACAGAACTCATAAATATCGCTTAAATTACTATTTTCCAGCTTTGTTGCTTGTGTGTTGTGTAAAGGGGCTGTTACACACCTTTATTTCGCAGGTAGGATTGTAAGAAATAGATGTTTGTTAAGGGCGTTGGCCAGATGTAAGATCTGTGTGTTATAATGTCAATATTTTAATATCATGTCATGTTATTGCAGTCGTTTATTATGTTTATGTCAGTCTGTGTTGTTTACACGGCCACCTAGACTTACAGTATTGCTCAATTAAGATGGGTTTTCAATGGCGTGTCTTTAAAATTACATCCATAAATATTTTAGTTTTTTTCCTGCCATTTTTGGCATATTAAATGCAGATGAAATGTGTGTCATATATATATATACACTCACCTAAAGGATTATTAGGAACACCTGATCAATTTCTCATTAATGCAATTATCTAATCAACCAATCACATGGCAGTTGCTTCAATGCATTTAGGGGTGTGGTCCTGGTCAAGACAATCTCCTGAACTCCAAACTGAATGTCAGAATGGGAAAGAAAGGTGATTTAAGCAATTTTGAGCGTGGCATGGTTGTTGGTGCCAGACGGGCCGGTCTGAGTATTTCACAATCTGCTCAGTTACTGGGATTTTCACGCACAACCATTTCTAGAGTTTACAAAGAATGGTGTGAAAAGGGAAAAACATCCAGTATGCGGCAGTCCTGTGGGCGAAAATGCCTTGTTGATGCTAGAGGTCAGAGGAGAATGGGCCGACTGATTCAAGCTGATAGAAGAGCAACTTTGACTGAAATAACCACTCGTTACAACCGAGGTATGCAGCAAAGCATTTGTGAAGCCACAACACGCACAACCTTGAGGCGGATGGGCTACAACAGCAGAAGACCCCACCGGGTACCACTCATCTCCACTACAAATAGGAAAAAGAGGCTACAATTTGCATGAGCTCACCAAAATTGGACAGTTGAAGACTGGAAAAATGTTGCCTGGTCTGATGAGTCTCGATTTCTGTTGAGACATTCAGATGGTAGAGTCAGAATTTGGCGTAAGCAGAATGAGAACATGGATCCATCATGCCTTGTTACCACTGTGCAGGCTGGTGGTGGTGGTGTAATGGTGTGGGGGATGTTTTCTTGGCACATTTTAGGCCCCTTAGTGCCAATTGGGCATCGTTTAAATGCCACGGCCTACCTGAGCATTGTTTCTGACCATGTCCATCCCTTTATGACCACCATGTACCCATCCTCTGATGGCTACTTCCAGCAGGATAATGCACCATGTCACAAAGCTCCAATCATTTCAAATTGGTTTCTTGAACATGTCAATGAGTTCACTGTACTAAAATGGCCCCCACAGTCACCAGATCTCAACCCAATAGAGCATCTTTGGGATGTGGTGGAACGGGAGCTTCGTGCCCTGGATGTGCATCCCACAAATCTCCATCAACTGCAAGATGCTATCCTATCAATATGGGCCAACATTTCTAAAGAATGCTTTCAGCACCTTGTTGAATCAATGCCACGTAGAATTAAGGCAGTTCTGAAGGCGAAAGGGGGTCAAACACAGTATTAGTATGGTGTTCCTAATAATCCTTTAGGTGAGTGTATATATGTATGTATGTTTGGAAACATTACACTTTTGAAAGAAGTCTATTATTTTATAATATTACTATTCAGGTTTAGCTTATTTTGTATTTGAGTCATAGTTTTTACTTCTTTTATTTCCAGTTACTAATTTTATTGTTTAACTTAAACTAAACAAAAATCAGAAGTGTTGCCCTGGCAATGAACTGAAAAAAGTTTTATTGAATATGAAATGGATCCTTACTGTAAAGCGTTACCATTCTTTAATGTTTGAAAACATTACTATTTTAATGAGTCACTTATGCTCATCAAGCCTGCATTCATTTGATCAAAAATACAGAAAAAAACTGCAATATTGTGAAATATTATTACAATTTAAAATAATGGCTTTCTATTTTAATATACTTTAAAATGTATTCCTGTGATCAAAGCTGAATTTATCATCATTACTCCAGTCTTCAGTGTCACATGACCCTTCAGAAATCATTCTAATATGAGGATTTATTATCAATGTTGGAAACAGTTGTGCTGCTTAATATTTTTTTATAACCTGTGATACTTTTTTCAGGATTCTTTGATGAATAAAACGTTAAAAAGAACAGCATTTATTTAAAATATACACTACCGTTTAAAGGTTTGGGGTTAGTAATTTTTTTCTTTCTTTTTTTGAAAGAAATTAATACTTTTATTCAGCAATGATGTGTTAAATTGATAAAAAATGATAGTAAATATTTCTATTTTGAATAAATGCTGTTCTTTTTAATTTTTTATTCACCAATGAATCCTGAAAAAGTATCAGGTTCCAAAAAAAAAAAAAAAAGTTAAGCAGCAAAACTGTTTCCAACATTGGTAAATAATAAATCATAATTTGTGACCCTGGACCACAAAACCAGTCATAAGGGTACAAAAAAATCTAAATATTGAGAAAATCTCCTTTAAAGTTGTCCAAATGAAGTCCTTAGCAATGCATATTACTACTACTAATAATTTTTTTTATATATTTACAGTAGGAATATCTTCATTGAACATGATCTTAATATCCTAATGATTTTTGGCATAAAAGAAAAATATAATAATTTTGACCCTTACAATGTATTGCCACAAATATACCCGTGAGACTTATGACTGGTTTTGTGCTCCAGGGTCACATATGAGAATGATTTCTGAAGGATCATGTGACACTGAAGACTGGAGGAATGATGATGAATTCAGCTTTGATCACAGGAATAAATTACACTTTAAAGTATATCATTTTTCTGTATTTTTGAATGAATAAATGCAGGTTGATTAGCATAAGAGACTTCTTTCAAAAACATTCAATTTCCAAACTTTTGACTGGTACACACACACACACACACTTGAGAATGTATGTCTGATGTGCCTTTGAAGTTATATTACTGAAGTGACATCATTATCATCATTATTTAAATGACATCTTGTCCTCACAGGCCTCCAACGAGCCTGACGTCTATGAGACGAGTGATCTGCCCGAGGATGACCAGGCGCAGTTTGAGTCGGTGAGTATCTGTGTGTGTGTGTGTGTGTGTGTGATGAGCTGTTCTGTGTGCAGTGACTCACATTTGAGCTAATGATACTTTCCCTCCCCATTCACTAACCCACCATCACTGTTTGACCCGCTCCGGATGCTAGTTTGTGCAAGTAAGACGTCCATGTTTCTCTAATGCAGAAACTGCATGGGTTGAAATCTTCCTGCCTTTCGCCTGTTTTCTAATCAGGGACCGTCGCACAATTAGAATTGGGGTGTTTTTTTTATTTCTCTTATTTTAAATAAGAACTAAGGTTCTTATGTTAGGTTCTTATATAACTAGTTTTGCCTGTGTGTGTGTGTGTGTGTGTGTGGTGGGCTTATTACATTATGATAAAGGAGGTTGTAACCTTCTAGACATTGTTATTAGATAATTAATAATCTCGATTAGGGCTGCACAATTAATCGAATTTCTAATCGCAATTACGATTACGGATGCCACGATTATGTAATCATTCAAAGCCGCGATTACAAAAAAAAAATCCACTTTTTTATGTTGTGAGCGGCGAATCACGACTACTAGGGATGTAACGATTCACTCAACTCACGATACGATTTTCTTTTTAACAAAATGAGATTTAAGACTATTATATAATTATAAAATATCCTTTTATTTCTCAGACAAAATTCTGCATATTTCTTTGTCAAATTTAAATATATATTTGATGTCAAATAATAACTCAATTTTAAAACAAATCCTTAAAAAGTCCCTTCAAGGAGATCTTCCGATGTTTTCTTGGGAGGAGGTGTTTCAGCTTCTTCACCCTCATCCCGCACTGAGGAGAAATAAAACACTACAACAGTGACAGGGGTTTCACACTGTTATAAAGGCAAGATTTCAATTATAATTTGTATCATTACACTTGCAAGAGTTAGAAAAACAGAACACATTTAGATAAATATGCCATAACAATCAACAAATTATTGAAAGAAAAAAAATCCATGTACGCATTTAGAGAAAGAGATAGAAAAAAAAAAACACCAGCACAGATTTCTCTGTCAGTCTGTGAACACATCCTCGCGCTGGTCTTTCTCTTGATGAGGAAATTCATTTACTTTATTTATCTTTCGCTGTGAAAACACTGACGCAGCTTGTGATCTCCATGGCGATCACCCTCGACGCCGCGAGTGGGGCTCCAGTGTGGTTTGGCCTATTATCTTTTACATGCAGACGGCGGTGACTGGAGCCTCTTTCTGTGGTGATTATTAGTCCTCTGAAAGTCAAAATGCTGCCACACCTCCGATTTGAATGAGTCAACGTAAACTATACGCTTCCCATCGCCATGCTTATGTTTGACTGCGCGTGCACACGGATGCGCTCGTGCCCAACTTCCATATGAATGAACTGAAAACATTTATTTCACTCTTCTTCAGTCCGTACTTGCTCATTGCTATCGTGCCTGTAAAGTGAGGTCACAGTTTATGGTTTCAGCATCCCTGCTGTTTAAAACGTGTATCGCGATTCGTTTAACATCTCAACTGACTTGAATCGTCACACATTTGTATCGATTTTCAACCGACCCCGACTGAATCGTTACATCCCTAACAACTACTTCAGAGCAGGGTCTAACCCAGCACAATAAGAACTACCAGTGACGAAAGTGTACGCTGACTGGTCGAATGCACGCGAAATAGCACCCGCCATTTTTAAAAAGCCGTGCACACAGCCTATGTGAAGTAACTAAAGCCGGGTACACACTGTGCGATTTATAATAGTCATTTAAGATTGTTTCTTGTCAGACTGTACGAACATGATCCCCATGTCACACTGTAAGATCTAAGTTGTTATTAATGTCAGACTGTGCGATAGTTGAGGCGCGCTAAAACGGATGCACGCGAGAAAATCATCAATGAATGACGCGTTCTGTGACGGTGAGCTGCATTACACGCGGGGTTGAAATGGTGGCTACAAAGAAATCTCTAGCGCTTATTTTGGTCATAGTTTGTCTTGAAAAACGAAGATAATTTGACGGTCATCGTAGGAGAAGTCACACTGCAGGATTGTGCGCCAAATCTGAGGTCTGAGGTCAAATTTGATCGCAGCGGTCATTAATCGGCTGCCGGTGAACATGTCAAACTAACGATCAAAGACTTCAGATTTTAGCATAGGATCAGAGAAATCTTTTAGGATTTTGCTAAATTTGTCTCAGATGGCCAAATCATGGCCAAAATCTCACAGTGTGTGCTTAACATGGAAAACAGTGATAGATGGACCTCTCAACCCTTATGCTGAGGAGACAATCCAACGCAACTTTGAGGGGAGCAAGCGAAACATGATTATGTATTTCTGCTCAGCTAATGACATTGGACATCAGCCACACGGCAAACGCTAATACTTTATCATATACTGTCTACTTTCTTTGTATAACAGTTCTACCTAATAATGTATTAGACAGGACTGTTAAGAAGATTGTAAGCTCTAATCAAGACCGAGAATGTGAGCGTTCTGTGCTCAGACTCTGGCGTTCTCAGCGCCGTCAAAATAAGTCACAACAATAAGCGTGGCTACTGGCGGTGCGAATGCAACCAGGAAAATGACCCTAGGGGAACATTTAGTTCTCGGGGAACCACCCTGATGCTTAGTTCCTATAACTAAGTTCCTAGAACTACCCGGTGTGAAAGTCCCTATTATTGAATGCATATTTTTACTTTTTTTTTTTTTAATTTAAAGAAGATTTGAGGATTAATGCCACAGAAAAGCAATAAAAGTTTTTCCAGAAAGAGTGTTTTCAGCTTCTTTTTTTTTTTTATATATAAAAATATGGCATGCTGTTGCTTCAAACAATGGTATAAAGCTATTCAAAACATCATTCAATGTAAATTGTGATAATCATATTTAATAATCGCAGTTACAGTTTCAAGGAAATAATTGACAATTATGATTTTTGTCATAATCGTGCAGCCCTACTCTCGATGACTTTGTTTATAGGATATGGTTCATGTTCATGTTCATAACATTAACAGAATTATATTCAGGATTTCTAACTTAAATTTGTAAACTTGATGTTTGTTAGAGCTAAAACTCAGTTCCTGAGAGAGGGTGTGGAGTGACGTTTAGCGGTTTAAGTGTGTTTTTTGAGTGGTGAATTTGACAGAAGTTGTGTGTGTGTGTGTGTGTTTCACTAACTTCCTTCTAGGGCTGCACAATGTGTCAGGAAAAAAAGCAAATTTGCAATTTTCCAGAGATTTTTTTTGTTTGATTTAAAATGCAATTTAAAAAAGTTTGCTGTGCTTGTTTAAAGGGCTGCACAATTTGGCCAACTTTTTTTTGATCATATATCAATATGAATATAAATAATAAAATAATAAAAAATATAATTTTTAGTATTATTACTAAATAAAAATATTATACAAGATATTAATATTACTAATGTAATATTTCACAAAAGTATTTAGAAGAAATGATAAAATTATTAAATGTTGTAATAATAATATTATTATTGTATTAATAAAATACATTTATTTTATTATACAACTGTAAAATTACATTACTAATATTCATGGGTGTCTTAATTTTTAATTTAATTACATTTTTATATTAGCGGAAAACCACAGGGTGGAAGCCTTAAAGCTTCTCTATTGTTATGACAAGTCTGGGAAGATGATTGGTGCATGTTGCACATTAAAGCGACTCAAACTCAGAGCAAATGCAGTTCATGTGAAGCTGAACACACTGGATCATGAGCTGCACGTGTGTAAATGAACGCAGTGCTGCGCTTCACTCTAAAACACGCACATATTTATTTTATTTTGATGAATTGTGCCGCCCTTCTTCCTCCAGTCTCTCCTGTGTGCTCTGTATGTGTAACTCTAATCTGGATTCTGCATTGATTCTCTCATCTCTCCTATTCCTGACTAACATCTGCTCTCTCCCCAGAACAACACGACTAATGTTTGACATGAGCTACACGCGTGTGCCGTAGACCTGTGCTCACTGTCTCGTGTGTTTGAGTGCTTGATCTTAGCAGGTGGAGATAGCATTACCCACTGACCTGTGAGCAGTTTTGTGTTCATAAGATGATCAGATGAAGAAATGCACAGTCATTATTCAGTATCAGCTGTAATAACGAGCCCTGCAGCTCTAATTAAGACTCTGATGAAATAAACAAGCAATCCAGTGATTCTCACAACACAGCGCTCTGTTCTCCCTTCCCTTCAGCTCCTGTTGTGCATGTCATATGATAACTACATTAATATCTCTCTCTCTTTCTCTTCCTCACTCTCTTCTGTTTTTCTCTTTCTCCTTTGCTCTAACTGTCTTTGGGGACCCAAGGAGCTGGTAAGAGTTTCTGATTCCCCTTTAACACCCCGTGACTCTTCTAAACCAATCAGATAGCGATCTGTGCATGTGCATCTGTGAACTCCACTTGCATTTGGACTAACGCTTCCCCGTCTGAGCATTAATGTGATTGGCTAAAGCTGCAGACTAGTATTAACTGTGATGCATGTAGATCTCTTTAAACATTTGACAGGAACATTACAATAGCCAAGTTTCCATCCACTTTTTCCACAGTTTTGTTATCGACAAAGTGACTATGCATAAAAAAAGATTGCGTAATTTGCTGTCTCCAGCCTGTTTACATCCAATTGGCCTTTTACCGATAAAATGGTGTACGTAATGACGTCATCCCTAAAAAAAACTGTTGCATAGGTTTTGTTGTGTCGCTAAAAAAATCTGTCCTCAAGTCATTTCCATACATAATTTCGTGTATATCACAAATTATATCATATCTTTCTTTCACGTCCCAAATATTTGTAAAATACAGAGTAATGAGACAAATGAAATTCACCAGTTTACAGCTTACTATTTTTATGAATAATAGGCCTTATGTTTAAGTTGAAGCACTACAATTAACTGGAAACAAATAAAAACTGAAATGAAAATAAATGAAACCTAAATAGCAATATTTAAAAGAATAATAAAAATAAAATGACTATAAATTAAACTAAAATTTACACGAAATCTAACTTAAAATATTAATAAAACTATAATAAAACTAACATAATAAAATGACAAAAGCATAAAAATGTAATCCATCAAACCTTCTCGGTGATGAACTGTAATAAATCTAAACATGAATCTCTTGACTATCTGCGATTGTGTTTGCAGAATAACTGCACTTACTCTGTGTGACAATACGAATGTAATGTGGAATTTCCAAGTGGAAATCCTTCTCTTGAATCCAACACGGAAGTGACTTAAACTGCAATTCATCGGCTGTCCGCTAGAGACAGGCTCCAAAAGGGAGTCAAATCTGTATCTCCCCATGTTAAAATGGCCAACTTTACAGCAGAAAAAAACATGTTTACAGCCTGGTACAAAAAGTGGTTTTGGTCTATACAGCTAATTTTGCCCTTCATGACAACTGTGAGGGAGGTGAATTTTTTTTTGTTTAAATTATATTAAAGTTATGCGTAATTAAGGGGCGTGGCAAATTGAGTGACAGGTGGATTGCCGCTATGGTCGTGCTAGGCGGGCGTGGTTTCAGCAACCAGGCTCCTCAGCTCCACCCACATCCCGCCTCTTTGCCCATTTTCAGTTATCCGGGAGTGATGTCATGGACACTACGTCCATATTGTTTTACAGTCTATGGGAATTTCACTGTTTTACATTTCTAGAGAAGTTCCTTATTTTTCCATTAGGCCTATATGATAAATAGCCTATAATAAATCATTACTAGATGAGGTAAAACAAGCCATGCGTATGGGTCGACATTCTCTTGATTTGAGCTTATCGGTGAAAGTGCAATAAATAAATTTCTCAAAAGACAACAATCGTTGTGATTTATAATTGAGCAAAATAGTCGGGATTATCAATGCTGCATGAAGAAAATGTGACAAATTTTACATTAACGAAAAACTAGACTAAAATGCAAAGCATTTAGTCGACTAAAACTTGACAAGGTTGACTAAATATGATGATAACTAAAAAGCACATTTCACACAGGACTAAGACTGAAACTAAATTTTAAAAAAAGCTGACGAAATTAACACTAAACGGGAGCAATGCCACGAACGTGGACGCTATAGGCCAATTCTGTCATGTGATGCCACATTTATTTGCGTTAAAGCCCTTTTTCCAAAGTGTTTCCAAACTAGTTTTTCACGACATTTGAACTGTCGACATAAAATTAAGTTAAACGGAAAAAGATTGTCGACATTTGCAAAAATATTATTGATAATTGGCATTTCCATCAGCTGTATCGGTAAACATTTCGATGCCTTAAACCTTTTTTCCGCAAAAAATCCTTGGATGGAAAGGAAACCTGGCTAATGTAAAATATAGAAGCAAAATTAGTCCGTTGGTTTGTGTGATTTGTAAGGGTCATCTCTGGCTCTCTGTCATGTCCTCAACTCAGCGATTCTCCAGAAATGAAAAGTCTGTTTGTGCAACGTCCTGTAAACGCTGACAGCCCCAGCCAATTAAAACAGAAAAGTGTCAAATACTGTGTGAGTTCACCGTACGCTTGCATTCATCAGGCGGTCTGTCTGTGGAAGTGTGTGTTCATGTTTCTTCATGGCCACAGGAGACGGCGTACAGATGTTTCAGCTTCTATGGGCCCTATCATACACCGGCGCAATGTGACGCCAGGCTCGCAAGTGTTTTCTGCTAGTTTCATCCTGACGCAGTTCTCGTGTTCTCGTCCAGCTCCACGTTGTTTAAATATCAAATGCACTGGCGCATCTGTTCTTCATGGGCGTCTGGTCTGAACACCAGGAGTTCAGGAGCATTGCTGGAGCGTTGCTATTTTGAGGAACTGAAAGCGACTGCGCCATTGACCAACACACACCTGCTCTAAAATCAATAGTGCAGTATTTTTTGTGTTATTTAAAGGGTGTGTTAGTAATATGAGCCTATAGGCGGTGCACAACACGCATACACTCTGATTATTACACACACACACACAGGGACGCGCAGCAGCACACACACATGCCAAATATTACAAATAAAAGAATTACAATGTAAAAGATTATTATTGTGTACATAAAGATAAAAATGGCTACATAATGGATAGTCATTGCATGTCTCAGAATTAGCCTACCTATTTGCTGTAATGACGAGCAAGCAGGTGCCATTGGACGAGCAGATCCGTTTCCTCTCTGGAGAAGCGTTCAGTCTTTCCGCTCACATGTAAATAGCGTATCCGCCATGACGCGAGCACAACTGGCTTTTAAAGGGAATGGGAGATGAGACTCTGATTGGTTTATTGCACGTTACGGCCAAAACACACCCATGACTCATTAAGAGACGAGGGACAACCCTTTTGGACGCGGCGACCGTTTTTCCCGTCGTTAAACTAGCAAAAGTGGATTTGGACACGCCTGAAGTGCACCTACACCGTGAGCTTCAGACCATGTGCTCAGATCGTTAAAATAGGGCCCATAGTTTCTTTCATAATAAACTGTTAGTAGTGTTTGCTAAATTAGATTTAGATTAAAGAAGGGAACAAGCCATAGAAAGCACCCTAGTAACACACTAATTGTAACCAATCACAGTTTTGCAGTCGAGTTTTCAGTTTTCTGCAGTGTTTTAGATGGAGCTTATTAAACACCTGTGCCGTCGGCTTGAATCTCTTCCTGTGTGTTCAAATTGTTTGGTGCACGCACTGATGCATGATGGTCTGTGAGAGTGAATTGAATCAGTGTAGAACTTGAGGTGGACAAAATGTCCTGTGTGATCGCGGCACGCACGTCACTCTTAAATCAACGTTTCAATCAGCCACACCCCTTATGTGGGAGGGGCTTAGCTGCCTCAAAGATTCAGCCAATCAGAGCTTCAGAAGCGTCTCCTTTATAATCAGCGAGACGTCTAGATCTTTTTAGCCGCTGTATGTGTCTTGTGTGATTGGTTGATAACTCGTCTCGCAGGAGGAGCTGTGCAGCGACAGCGTGGAGCGGATCGTCGTGAATCCGAACGCCGCTTACGACAAGTTCAAAGACAAGCACGTCAGCACCAAGGGTTTGGGTGAGTACAGACACAGCTTATCTTTGTTATATGTTTGTTGTTATTCTCATTTGTTACACTCTTGTGAATGTGTATGAATATGCAAATATAAACTTATTAAGAGACGAGATGCCAAGCTGCATTTAAGAAAAAACCCTTAATTGATTCTTGGATTTCTCAAATTTTTCCTATGAAAATGAGGTTTTTGCACATTACTGTTGTTAATAAAAGTTAATTTTAAAGTTAATTTTCCAATAAACAAACATGTAATATTATTAGTAACTGCATTTATTAACAAAACAACGCAAAACAGTCGTTTTTTATGATTAAATTAATTTTATGATAAATTTTCCTCTGCTCAAATGTTGGTCTGGAGCCCTGACAGTACACACACATATATTATTTAAACAAAAACTTTTATTTTGGATGCAATTAATCGATTTGACAGCACTAAAAAAGCTCTTAACAGTTTCTCAATGATACTAAAACAACACTGTGTGATTTTGTGCAGATTTCTCGGACCGCATCAGTAAGAATCGCAGGGTGGGCTACGAGTCTGGAGAATACGAGCTCGTGAGTGACCGCTTCATGATTCCTTCGGTTTTATGAGTCCCTCAGCGTTTGCTCAGGTTCATGTTCTCTCGTCCTGCAGTTAGCCGAGGGCTGTGGCGCGAAGGAAACTCCTCAGCAGAAATATCAGCGGCTGGTTAACGAAATTCACGAGCTCTGCCAGGATGTGGAACGCATTCAGGTCAGAACTAAACAGTGGCTTCTCTTTCATTTACCCCAGTTCTCATCTGCAGTATTCCATAAGATAAGTAGTCCATTTTTGATTTCATGGTGACTTTGTTTTCGCCCCTGAAGATAGCCTTGCTGCTGACAAACAGCTAATGTTTTATGTGACGTCTGTGTCTGTGTGTGTGTGTGTGTGTGTATCCCGCAGGCCAGCACTAAAGAGAGCAGTGCGGAGGAGCGCTTGACTCCGGTGGCTTTGGCTCAGCAGGCGGCGCAGCTCAAACAGCAGCTGGTTTCTGCTCACCTGGACTCTGTGCTTGGACCCAACGCCCACATCAACCTCACCGACCCCGATGGAGCTCTGGCCAAGTGAGTCAAACCTGTTGACGGTTGCATAAACTGCTTAAGGGGGTCGCACACCGGACGAGAAGCTCAGCGCCACGCCATGCCAAGTCTTTAAAATTCATGTGTACACACATTCGGCTTTGCAAAATCCAGCCATGCCACAGAGCACCACATTATAATCGATTGTATTTAATTGTACAGTACAATCATGACATAGTATAGACATTATCTTAATTTCATAATATCTTTAAGCATAACAATATTGCTGACCATAAACTGATAGTCATAGAATGTGCGTGTCTGGTGGGCGATGCCTGAGTCGCGGCGCTTCTCGTCCGGTGTGCGACCCCCTTTAGACTAGTCTTTAAAGTTAGTCATCTCATTTTTTTTCTTCTAGTTGGTCAAATGCAGTCTGCGTTTACCCCTGCTTTTAGTTCTTAAACAAGTTTATCTAAGACAGGGGCTTTCAAACCAGACTCCGGGAAAAGTCTAAAGAAAAAGTGTAATAAAATGTACAAAAAAAATCATAAAAATAAGATTAAAATAAATAAATAAAAGTTTGATTAAATAAATAAAAAAAACATTAAATAAATAAATAACATTTAAAAGTAATGAGTAGACTTAATAATAGAGTAACTTAGTAAAAAAAAAAATAATAATATTAATTGTTCACAGTATAAATTGGTTCTTTATACCTGAAACTATATAGATTATTTTAGTTTTAATTAAATTTATAATTTATTTTTATAAAATAATTTAAAAAATTGCTATTTAGGTTTCATTTCAGTTTTAGCTTAGTTTTTTATTTCCAGTTAATAATTGTAGTGCTTCAACTTAAACTTATTTCAGTCTATTTCAACTAATATTTATATCTATATTTTTTCTGCTTTATTTCAGTTAACAGAAATGTATGATAATAACCCTGTATAGATGCCTTTTAAAGTTTAGGATGGTGGTCCCTCGCATGGGGGTGATCATATCTGGGGATCCGTGGCGTCTAAAAGATTGAAAAGCCGGTTCTAAGATCTATTTAGACATCCTGAGCATCAAATACAACACAGAACATGATGCATTATCGTATCGGAGTTGCATCTAGTCAGAGTTTCCTGTTCTTAAAACTGTGTGAAGCTGAATCTGTCCGTGTCTCTCGGCGCAGGCGGTTGTTGACTCAGTTGGAGGTGGCGCGGGGCGTCCGGAGCGGCTCGGGTGGAGAGGGCAAAACGGCGACACCCAAAGGCCCGGATGGAGTGATTCTCTACGAGCTTCACAGCCGACCAGAGCAAGAAAAGTTCACTGAATCTGCCAAGGTACGGCCCTCATCAAACTGCTGTGATGTCACTTCCTGAGGTGGTTTCTGATGCAGACGTTCTCTCTGTGGCTGTAGGTCGCTGAGCTGGAGAGGCGGTTGGCTGAACTGGAGATGTCGGTGGGCTCCGGCTCAGATAAACAGGTTTACTAGCACTACTGATGCTTTTAACCCTATAAAACCTGGGGTATCATATTTGGTACTACTTTTGAACCGTTTTTTGTGTGTTTTTCCAGGGTCCGCTCAGCGCCGGGGTCCAGGGAGCCAGTCTGACGGTGAACACACACACTGATCACTAAAACAGCACCATTAGTGTTAACAACCAACATCCTTACTCTCAAAGAGACATGCGTTTAACATGCATGTTAGCGTCTGTGCAATCACCAGAAAATACAAAGATAGCAGATCAAAACATTAAGACATTAGGATACCACATGACAACTTGCATTGCTTGATGTAAAATGAGTGAATGTGGTCATGTGATGGGAATAATAGTATCTCATAAATCATTTCCTGTCTGTGTGCAGGACACTATAGAGCTGCTGCAGGCTCGTGTCAGTGCGCTGGATGCCGCCACTCTGGACCAGGTGGAAGCCAGACTACAGGTAAACGTGATGTGTACACCGATCAGGCATAACATTATGACCACTGACAGGTGAAGTGAATAGCACTGATGATCTCTTCATCACGGCTCCTGTTAGTGGGTGGGATATATTAGGCAGCAAGTGAACATTTTGTCCTCAAAGTTGATGTGTTAGAAGCAGGAAAAATGGGCAAGCGTAAGGATTTGAGCGAGTTTGACAAGGGCCAAATTGTGATGGCTAGACGACTGGGTCAGAGCATCTCCAAAACTGCAGCTCTTGTGGGGTATTCCCAGTCTGCAGTGGTCAGGATCTATCAAAAGTGCTCCAAGGAAGGAACAGTGGAGAACCGGCGACAGGGTCATGGGCGGCCAAGGCTCATTGATGCACGTGGGGAGCGAAGGCTGGCCCGTGTGGTCCGATCAAACAGACTAGCTGGAGTTCGGTACATGGCACCAGGATGCACTATGGGAAGAAGGCAAGCCGGCGGAGGCAGTGTGATGCTTTGGGCAATGTTCTGCTGGGAAACCTTGGGTCCTGCCATCCATGTGGATGTTACTTTGACACGTACCACCTACCTAAGCATTGTTGCAGACCATGTACAGCCTTTCATGGAAACGGTATTCCCTGGTGGCTGTGGCTCTTCCAGCAGGATAATGCTCCTGACACAAAGCACAAATGGTTCAGGAATGGTTTGAGGAGCACAACAACGAGTTTGAGGTGTTGACTTGGCCTCCAAATTCCCCAGATCTCAATCCAGTAGAGCATCTGTGGGATGTGCTGAACAAACAAGTCCGATCCATGGAGGCCCCACCTCGCAACTTACAGGACTTAAAGGATCTGCTGCTAACATCTTGGTGCCAGATACCACAGCACACCTTCAGGGGAATAGTGGAGTCCATGCCTCAACGGGTCAGCAAAAGGGGGACCAACACAATATTAGGTCATAATGTTATGCCTGATCAGTGTATGTATATATATATGCATTAAATGTCTGAAGTGGAGACTGACTGCGGTGTGATTTTCCTCAGAGTGTTCTGGGGAAGATGAATGAAATTGCCAAACACAAGGCGACCATCGAGGATGCTGAGACCCAAAATAAGGTGCGTCCTAACACCCGTCCCATGACTTCACTGTGTCGTCATCAGATGTAGAATGAACATGTGTCGTGTGCTTCAGGTGTCACAGCTGTACGATGTGGTTCAGAAGTGGGATGCGATGGCGACATCCCTCCCGCAGGTGGTGCAGAGACTGATGGCTGTCAAAGAGCTGCATGAACAGGGTAACACGTCTCATTCGGATTATCTGACAGCCTTTTTATTATTCATTTCACTGATACTTTTAAATACCTTTTTAAGTGGCCAGAAAATTATGAACGCTAAAAAAATCTTAATGGTCCTAAAATAAGGCCTCATGTGCTTTCTGCAAAATATAATAATAATAATAATAATAATAATAATAATAAAAAAAAAAAAGTATTATTATTATTAACCCCCAAAATAATAGTACTACTACTAATAATAATAAAATTATTGTTGTTATTATTATTATTATTGATCCCCCTCCAAAAATAATTGTTATATTATAATTATTGTTTGCAATATGATCTATTATTATTAATCCTTCACAAAATAATAATTACAATCCTTAAAACAATAATAGTAATTATTTTTATACCCCTGAAAATAATGACCATTGTTAATTATATAATAAGTTTAATAATAATTATTTATTATTTATAATAATTACAGATATTGTAAGATAATTTCTATAGCAGCAACATATTTTATTATAAATTATTATTAATTCTCTCCCAAAATAATAATAGTAATACATTATTTTATACCCCTATAATATAATAATAGTTTAATAATGATTATTATTGTTATAATAATTACAGATCATTGTAAGATAAATTCTATAGCAGTAAAATATTGCATTATTAGTTTTTATTGGGGTGAAAGACGACATTTCTTTAGTTTTATTTCAGTAATTATCATAGAGATGTCAAAATACAGGAAGTGTTCATGTGTGTGATTGCTTTGATCTTTCAGCGATGCAGTTTGGCCAGCTGTTGACCCATCTGGACACGACACAACAGATGATCAACAACTCTCTGAAGGACAACACCACTCTGCTCACACAGGTATGGCTCGTGACACAGTCCGGCAAACCAGAGGTTAAACCAACAGCGTCTCTTACATCCTGCTGTTCCCTCTCAGGTCCAGCAAACCATGAAAGAGAACCTGGTGGCCGTGGAGGAGAACTTCGCCGCACTGGACCAGAGGATGAAGAAAATCTCCCAATAAAAGCTCATCCGTCTCACGCCAGGACAGAGAATGAAGGAAGAGGCAGTTTGACGTTACTCACATTAGAATCCAGCTTTTTCTCATGTCGCCCTTTTGTTTTTCCCGCAAAGTGTAGATGAAGGTCGAGACCAAATGTTTGACACTACAAACGTCCTAAAGCTTCACTTTCCTCCAGTCAGATGCACACAAACGCAAACCCAGAGTCTCAAACTGCCCGTTCATGAGATGATCTGAAGCACTTCCATCATGATCCACATGGACTCGAGCAGACGCTGTGTGTAAATACAGGCTTACATGTACTGAGAGAGCGCTTGTAACCGTTATTGTATTATTAATGTGTGGAACACAGTCCACAAATTATGATCATTTTCCAATATAGAATTTCAAATGCATCTCTGGATAATAAAATGCTTCCAGAAATTAGTTTCATGCTGTTGTTGTTTTTTGAACGTTCACGTGTGTATAAAAATGTTTTAACAAAAGCGTTCCAAAAACTTTTCCAGGGTCAGAAATTGCATTGTTCACTCTCAAGTTATATGCATCATATATTTTTGTCTTATGGACGATTCTGGAACTTTGGTCAAATACAGGTTATTTTTGCTGTGTATAAAACATAAAATACACTTCAAATAGTTATTCATATATGTAAATATGCACTACTCTAGCGACAAGACAAAGCGACAAGTTTCCCAGTAGTAAATAGAATTTGAGAGGGTGTTCATGTCCAATTTCTGATTAGGAAACTCAAACTAGGAATTTCCGACTAGGAAACTCATATTTACAGCATTACATGCCTGTTTATTGCGATTTGTTCTGCCATGTGTAACTGTAATGGAAAAACTAATAAACAATATCAGTCACGGCAGCAATCGTTCTCCCCTCTGCCATGTTTAGAGTTTACGGCCCGCACACGTCAGTCACTGGGGTGTCAGTAATAAATACAACTTGAGAGGGTTCAATTTCTGACTAGGAAACTCGACATGGAAACTCTGACTAGGAATTTCCGACTACAACATTCAGATTTACGATAATTCCTAAAATGCACTGATTAGCTAACATGAATTGTATTATTACCTAACATTTACAAAGATTAATATATGCTATAAAAATGCTGCTCATTGTTAGTTGTGCCAAGATTCTAAAGTATTACCAAAAATGATTGCAGTGACATGGGTGAGAAAATGACAGAATGTTCTCTATTTCTACTACTCATTTAAAGCATATTTTGAAATAATCAGAAGAGAGCATTTCATCATTTAAAACCTTTTAATTTGTTAAATAAAATTTTAAAAAAAATCAACTCCCAAAAAAAAAAAAAAAAAATGCTACTTGTTCACAATTCTCAAAGTATTTTCTTTACAAATCAAACATGAATATGAGAAAGGAAAGGTTTCTCTGCAGGAGAAATATTTTACAAATTGATCATTTTTTCCTAAAAAAAGGTGTACAAAATAAAATACTAAAACTGTACATATATACATAAATTCAATAGTAAAATTGCATAATCAGCCACATTATTAAATCATTATTTTAAATATTCAGTAATAATCTTGTGCCTGTGTTGATGAGCTCTGGGTAACACAGTCCTGTGCGACACCAGCCACGACTGAAGCCCCTACAAACCTACAAATACACTAGATTCACTCCCTCCTGAAACACACACACACACAGAAAATATATATTTACTGCCTGGCAAAGACAAAACAGTTCTGAGTGAAACTGGGTGTCGTTGGGCGTCTCAAACCACATTCCTCAGTTTCAGTCTCTCTAAAGGGCGGCATAAAACACTGCAGAAATCATCTTCTTCCTCAGTGTTTCTGTCTTGTTTTCCAGCAAAAATATCTAAACATTCTCAAATCGAGATACATTTACTGGAGATATTAAGTCTTGTTTACTGAAAAATGTATCAAAATCAAGTGAGTTTTTGCCAAAAACAAGAACAAATATCACAGAAAAATAAACGTTTTCCTTTTGAATTATGTTTGAATTTATTGGCAAATATTTTTTCTTGCTTTAAGCATGATTATTTAATGTCATGGTTCTCATGTTTACTTGCTTGATACATTTTTCTCTCAATATCTTAAGTATTTATTTATTTTATTTGTACAATATATTTATCTTCTCCAGTATGTTTAGATATTTGTATTGGAAAACAAGATCAAATTATGAATTTGTTTGTTTTTGCTGAATGCATTTGGTTCATGAGGTGCATGATGGGTTAAATTTGTGATGCACGGATCCGTCGATTGAAAACATTACCAGAGACGAAGAGATCTATGACGACAATAAAAACATAGACACATGCATGTGTGCATCTAAAGACTGATGGGAGTGAATGTTCTGTGAATGAGCTGTCAATCACATTCATCAAAAAGAAGCAAATAAAAAAAATCATTAAAAGAACTGGTAAACAAACAGCTATTCCTAAACTGATGCATTCATGCTCTCATTAGTAAAAACCTTCTGGTGTGAAATTAACGTGTTCATGTAACAATGGTGAAGTTGCTCTGGTTTGAATAGTAACATAAGCTGGACAAACACAGACGGACGTGACGGAGGAGCGAGATCACGGGACTCTTCACAGTGCGGCTCAGTCAAACGCTGTGATGGTGTTGCCGTGGCAACAGTGCTGGTGTTGGCGGTACAGTACAGTCGGACCTATCGGACCACGCGGCGTCTCTTCCCTCTGGTGGAGCGCGCCGGCCTCGACAGCGTTATCTGCATCACAACACATCAAATACTGTTTAATAAGTTCAATCATCACATTAGGCCATATGGAGACTCTTGAAATGTAAAAACCTCTCAAATTTACAAGCTCTTGACATTTAAAAACCTCTCAAATTTAAGAACTCATGAAACTTAAAAACCTCTCAAATTTACGAACTCGTGACATTTAAAAACCTCTCAAATTTACGAACTCGTGAAATTTTAAAACCTCTCAAATTTACGAACTCGTGAAATTTAAAAACCTCTCAAATTTAGGAACTCGTGACATTTAAAAACCTCTCAAATTTACGAACTCGTGAAATTTAAAAACCTCTCAAATTTACGAACTCGTGACATTTAAAAACCTCTCAAATTTACGAACTCGTGAAATTTAAAAACCTCTCAAATTTACAAACTCGTGACATTTAAAAACCTCTCAAATTTAAGAACTCTTGAAATGTAAAAACCTTTCAAATTTACGAACTCGTGACATTTAAAAACCTCTCAAATTTACGAACTCGTGAAATTTTAAAACCTCTCAAATTTACGAACTCGTGAAATTTAAAAACCTCTCAAATTTAGGAACTCGTGACATTTAAAAACCTCTCAAATTTACGAACTCGTGAAATTTAAAAACCTCTCAAATTTAGGAACTCGTGACATTTAAAAACCTCTCAAATTTACGAACTCGTGAAATTTAAAAACCTCTCAAATTTACAAACTCGTGACATTTAAAAACCTCTCAAATTTAAGAACTCTTGAAATGTAAAAACCTTTCAAATTTACGAACTCGTGACATTTTAAAACCTCTCAAATTTACGAACTCTTGACATTTAAAAACCTCTCAAATTTACGAACTCTTGACATTTAAAAACCTCTCAAATTTACAAGCTCTTGACATTTAAAAACCTCTCAAATTTAAGAACTCATGAAACTTAAAAACCTCTCAAATTTACGAACTCGTGACATTTAAAAACCTCTCAAATTTACGAACTCGTGAAATTTTAAAACCTCTCAAATTTACGAACTCGTGAAATTTAAAAACCTCTCAAATTTACGAACTCGTGACATTTAAAAACCTCTCAAATTTACGAACTCGTGAAATTTAAAAACCTCTCAAATTTACGAACTCGTGAAATTTAAAAACCTCTCAAATTTACGAACTCGTGAAATGTAAAAACCTCTCAAATTTAAGAACTCGTGAAATGTAAAAACCTCTCAAATTTACGAACTCGTGAAATTTAAAAACCTCTCAAATTTACAAACTCGTGAAATTTAAAAACCTCTCAAATTTAAGAACTCTTGAAATGTAAAAACCTTTCAAATTTACGAACTCGTGACATTTTAAAACCTCTCAAATTTACGAACTCTTGACATTTAAAAACCTCTCAAATTTACGAACTCGTGACATTTAAAAACCTCTCAAATTTACAAACTCTTGAAATTTAAAAACCTCTCAAATTTAAGAAATCGTGACATTTAAAAACCTCTCAAAGGAAAGAACTCTTGAAATGTAAAAACCTCTCAAATTTAAGAACTCGTGAAATTTAAAAACCTCTCAAATTAAAGAACTCTTGACATTTAAAAACCTCTCAAATTTAAGAACTCTTGAAATGTAAAAACCTCTCAAATTTAAGAACTCGTGAAATGTAAAAAACTCTCAAATTTAAGAACTCGTGAAATTTAAAAACCTCTCAAATTAAAGAACTCTTGACATTTAAAAACCTCTCAAATTTAAGAACTCGTG
Organism: Rhinogobio ventralis; assembly: GCA_039654625.1. Taxonomy (NCBI): domain Eukaryota; kingdom Metazoa; phylum Chordata; class Actinopteri; order Cypriniformes; family Gobionidae; genus Rhinogobio; species Rhinogobio ventralis. Next base: position 1,454,868 of record CM077205.1, on the reverse strand, counting down.
AAATTTAAAAACCTCTCAAATTTACAAACTCGTGACATTTAAAAACCTCTCAAATTTACGAACTCGTGACATTTTAAAACCTCTCAAATTTACGAACTCTTGACATTTAAAAACCTCTCAAATTTACGAACTCGTGAAATTTAAAAACCTCTCAAATTTACAAACTCGTGACATTTAAAAACCTCTCAAATTTAAGAACTCGTGAAATTTAAAAACCTCTCAAATTTACAAGCTCTTGACATTTAAAAACCTCTCAAATTTACGAACTCGTGACATTTTAAAACCTCTCAAATTTACGAACTCTTGACATTTAAAAACCTCTCAAATTTACGAACTCTTGACATTTAAAAACCTCTCAAATTTACAAACTCGTGACATTTAAAAACCTCTCAAATTTACAAACTCGTGACATTTAAAAACCTCTCAAATTTACAAACTCGTGACATTTAAAAACCTCTCAAATTTAAGAACTCTTGAAATGTAAAAACCTCTCAAATTTACGAACTCTTGACATTTAAAAACCTCTCAAATTTAAGAACTCATGAAACTTAAAAACCTCTCAAATTTACGAACTCGTGACATTTAAAAACCTCTCAAATTTACGAACTCGTGAAATTTTAAAACCTCTCAAATTTACGAACTCGTGAAATTTAAAAACCTCTCAAATTTACGAACTCGTGACATTTAAAAACCTCTCAAATTTACGAACTCGTGAAATTTAAAAACCTCTCAAATTTACGAACTCGTGAAATGTAAAAACCTCTCAAATTTAAGAACTCGTGAAATGTAAAAACCTCTCAAATTTACGAACTCGTGAAATTTAAAAACCTCTCAAATTTAAGAACTCTTGAAATGTAAAAACCTTTCAAATTTACGAACTCGTGACATTTTAAAACCTCTCAAATTTACGAACTCTTGACATTTAAAAACCTCTCAAATTTACGAACTCGTGACATTTAAAAACCTCTCAAATTTACAAACTCTTGAAATTTAAAAACCTCTCAAATTTAAGAAATCGTGACATTTAAAAACCTCTCAAAGGAAAGAACTCTTGAAATGTAAAAACCTCTCAAATTTAAGAACTCGTGAAATGTAAAAAACTCTCAAATTTAAGAACTCGTGAAATTTAAAAACCTCTCAAATTAAAGAACTCTTGACATTTAAAAACCTCTCAAATTTAAGAACTCGTGAAATTTAAAAACCTCTCAAATTTACAAACTCGTGACATTTAAAAACCTCTCAAATTTACGAACTCGTGACATTTTAAAACCTCTCAAATTTACGAACTCTTGACATTTAAAAACCTCTCAAATTTACGAACTCGTGAAATTTAAAAACCTCTCAAATTTACAAACTCGTGACATTTAAAAACCTCTCAAATTTAAGAACTCGTGAAATTTAAAAACCTCTCAAATTTACAAACTCTTGACATTTAAAAACCTCTCAAATTTAAGAACTCGTGAAATTTAAAAACCTCTCAAATTTAAGAACTCTTGACATTTAAAAACCTCTCAAATTTACAAACTCTTGACATTTAAAAACCTCTCAAATTTAAGAACTCTTGAAATGTAAAAACCTCTCAAATTTAAGAACTCGTGAAATGTAAAAACCTCTCAAATTTAAGAACTCGTGAAATTTAAAAACCTCTCAAATTTAAGAACTCTTGACATTTAAAAACCTCTCAAATTCACAAACTCTTGACATTTAAAAACCTCTCAAATTTAAGAACTCGTGAAATTTAAAAACCTCTCAAATTAAAGAACTCTTGAAATGTAAAAACCTCTCAAATTTAAGAAATCGTGACATTTAAAAACCTCTCAAATGAAAGAACTCTTGAAATGTAAAAACCTCTCAAATTTAAGAACTCGTGAAATTTAAAAACCTCTCAAATTAAAGAACTCTTGAAATGTAAAAACCTCTCAAATTTAAGAACTCGTGAAATGTAAAAACCTCTCAAATTTAAGAACTCGTGAAATTTAAAAACCTCTCAAATTTAAGAACTCTTGACATTTAAAAACCTCTCAAATTTACAAACTCTTGACATTTAAAAACCTCTCAAATTTAAGAACTCGTGAAATTTAAAAACCTCTCAAATTAAAGAACTCTTGAAATGTAAAAACCTCTCAAATTTAAGAAATCGTGACATTTAAAAACCTCTCAAATGAAAGAACTCTTGAAATGTAAAAACCTCTCAAATTTAAGAACTCGTGAAATTTAAAAACCTCTCAAATTAAAGAACTCTTGAAATGTAAAAACCTCTCAAATTTAAGAACTCGTGAAATGTAAAAACCTCTCAAATTTAAGAACTCGTGAAATTTAAAAACCTCTCAAATTTAAGAACTCTTGACATTTAAAAACCTCTCAAATTTACAAACTCTTGACATTTAAAAACCTCTCAAATTTAAGAACTCGTGAAATTTAAAAACCTCTCAAATTTAAGAACTCTTGACATTTAAAAACCTCTCAAATTTAAGAACTCTTGACATTTAAAAACCTCTCAAATTCACAAACTCTTGACATTTAAAAACCTCTCAAATTTAAGAACTCGTGAAATTTAAAAACCTCTCAAATTAAAGAACTCTTGAAATGTAAAAACCTCTCAAATTTAAGAAATCGTGACATTTAAAAACCTCTCAAATGAAAGAACTCTTGAAATGTAAAAACCTCTCAAATTTAAGAACTCGTGAAATTTAAAAACCTCTCAAATTAAAGAACTCTTGAAATGTAAAAACCTCTCAAATTAAAGAACTCGTGAAATGTAAAAACCTCTCAAATTTAAGAACTCGTGAAATTTAAAAACCTCTCAAATTAAAGAACTCTTGAAATGTAAAAACCTCTCAAATTTAAGAAATCGTGACATTTAAAAACCTCTCAAATGAAAGAACTCTTGAAATGTAAAAACCTCTCAAATTTAAGAACTCTTGAAATGTAAAAACCTCTCAAATTAAAGAACTCTTGAAATGTAAAAACCTCTCAAATTAAAGAACTCGTGAAATGTAAAAACCTCTCAAATTTAAGAACTCGTGAAATTTAAAAACCTCTCAAATTTAAGAACTCTTGACATTTAAAAACCTCTCAAATTTACAAACTCTTGACATTTAAAAACCTCTCAAATTTAAGAACTCGTGAAATTTAAAAACCTCTCAAATTTAAGAACTCTTGACATTTAAAAACCTCTCAAATTTACAAACTCTTGACATTTAAAAACCTCTCAAATTTAAGAACTCGTGAAATTTAAAAGCCTCTCAAATTTAAGAACTCTTGACATTTAAAAACCTCTCAAATTTACAAACTCTTGACATTTAAAAACCTCTCAAATTTAAGAACTCGTGAAATGTAAAAACCTCTCAAATTAAAGAACTCTTGAAATGTAAAAACCTCTCAAATTTAAGAACTCTTGACATTTAAAAACCTCTCAAATTTACAAACTCTTGACATTTAAAAACCTCTCAAATTTAAGAACTCGTGAAATTTAAAAACCTCTCAAATTAAAGAACTCTTGAAATGTAAAAACCTCTCAAATTTAAGAAATCGTGACATTTAAAAACCTCTCAAATGAAAGAACTCTTGAAATGTAAAAACCTCTCAAATTTAAGAACTCTTGAAATGTAAAAACCTCTCAAATTTAAGAACTCGTGAAATGTAAAAACCTCTCAAATTTAAGAACTCGTGAAATTTAAAAACCTCTCAAATTTAAGAACTCTTGACATTTAAAAACCTCTCAAATTTACAAACTCTTGACATTTAAAAACCTCTCAAATTTAAGAACTCGTGAAATTTAAAAACCTCTCAAATTTAAGAACTCGTGAAATGTAAAAACCTCTCAAATGAAAGAACTCGTGAAATTTAAAAACCTCTCAAATTAAAGAACTCTTGAAATGTAAAAACCTCTCAAATTTAAGAACTCGTGAAATGTAAAAACCTCTCAAATGAAAGAACTCGTGAAATGTAAAAACCTCTCAAATTTAAGAACTCGTGAAATGTAAAAAACTCTCAAATTTACGAACTCGTGAAATGTAAAAAACTCTCAAATTTAAGAACTCGTGAAATGTAAAAAACTCAAATTTAAGAACTCTTGAAATGTAAAAACCTCTCAAATTTACAAACTCTTGACATTTAAAAACCTCTCAAATTTACAAACTCTTGACATTTAAAAACCTCTCAAATCTAAGAACTCGTGAAATGTAAAAACCTCTCAAATTTAAGAACTCTTGAAATGTAAAAACCTCTCAAATTTACGAACTCGTGAAATGTAAAAAACTCTCAAATTTAAGAACTCGTGAAATGTAAAAAACTCAAATTTAAGAACTCTTGAAATGTAAAAACCTCTCAAATTTAAGAAATCGTGACATTTAAAAACCTCTCAAATTTACAAACTCTTGACATTTAAAAACCTCTCAAATTAAAGAACTCTTGAAATGTAAAAACCTCTCAAATTAAAGAACTCTTGAAATGTAAAAACCTCTCAAATTTAAGAACTCGTGAAATGTAAAAAACTCAAATTTAAGAACTCGTGAAATGTAAAAAACTCAAATTTAAGAACTCGTGAAATGTAAAAACCTCTCAAATTTAAGAAATCGTGACATTTAAAAACCTCTCAAATTAAAGAACTCTTGAAATGTAAAAACCTCTCAAATTTAAGAACTCGTGAAATGTAAAAAACTCAAATTTAAGAACTCGTGAAATGTAAAAACCTCTCAAATTTACGAACTCGTGAAATGTAAAAACCTCTCAAATTTACAAACTCTTGACATTTAAAAACCTCTCAAATCTAAGAACTCGTGAAATGTAAAAACCTCTCAAATTTAAGAACTCTTGAAATGTAAAAACCTCTCAAATTTACGAACTCGTGAAATGTAAAAAACTCTCAAATTTAAGAACTCGTGAAATGTAAAAAACTCAAATTTAAGAACTCTTGAAATGTAAAAACCTCTCAAATTTACAAACTCTTGACATTTAAAAACCTCTCAAATTTACAAACTCTTGACATTTAAAAACCTCTCAAATCTAAGAACTCGTGAAATGTAAAAACCTCTCAAATTTAAGAACTCTTGACATTTAAAAACCTCTCAAATTTACAAACTCGTGAAATGTAAAAAACTCAAATTTAAGAACTCTTGAAATGTAAAAACCTCTCAAATTTACGAACTCGTGAAATGTAAAAAACTCTCAAATTTAAGAACTCGTGAAATTTAAAAACCTCTCAAATTAAAGAACTCTTGAAATTTAAAAACCTCTCAAATTTAAGAACTCGTGAAATGTAAAAACCTCTCAAATTTAAGAACTCGTGAAATGTAAAAACCTCTCAAATGAAAGAACTCTTGAAATGTAAAAACCTCTCAAATTTAAGAACTCTTGAAATGTAAAAACCTCTCAAATTTAAGAACTCGTGAAACGTAAAAAACTCAAATTTAAGAACTCGTGAAATGTAAAAACCTCTCAAATTTACGAACTCTTGACATTTAAAAACCTCTCAAATTAAAGAACTCTTGAAATGTAAAAACCTCTCAAATTTAAGAACTCTTGACATTTAAAAACCTCTCAAATTTACAAACTCTTGACATTTAAAAACCTCTCAAATTTAAGAACTCTTGACATTTAAAAACCTCTCAAATTTACAAACTCGTGAAATGTAAAAAACTCAAATTTACGAACTCGTGAAATGTAAAAAACTCTCAAATTTAAGAACTCGTGAAATTTAAAAAACTCTCAAATTTAAGAACTCGTGAAATTTAAAAACCTCTCAAATTAAAGAACTCTTGACATTTAAAAACCTCTCAAATTTACAAACTCGTGACATTTAAAAACCTCTCAAATTTAAGAACTCGTGAAATTTAAAAACCTCTCAAATTTACAAACTCTTGACATTTAAAAACCTCTCAAATTTAAGAACTCGTGAAATTTAAAAACCTCTCAAATTTAAGAACTCTTGAATTTTAAAAACCTCTCAAATTTACAAGCTCTTGACATTTAAAAACCTCTCAAATTTACGAACTCGTGAAATTTAAAAACCTCTCAAATTTACGAACTCGTGAAATTTAAAAACCTCTCAAATTTAAGAACTCTTGAATTTTAAAAACCTCTCAAATTTACAAGCTCTTGACATTTAAAAACCTCTCAAATTTAAGAACTCGTGAAAATTTAAAAACCTCTCAAATTTACGAACTCGTGAAATGTAAAAACCTCTCAAATTTACGAACTCTTGACATTTAAAAACCTCTCAAATTTACGAACTCGTGAAATTTAAAAACCTCTCAAATTTAAGAACTCGTGAAATTTAAAAACCTCTCAAATTTAAGAACTCTTGAATTTTAAAAACCTCTCAAATTTACAAGCTCTTGACATTTAAAAACCTCTCAAATTTACAAACTCGTGAAATTTAAAAACCTCTCAAATTTAAGAACTCTTGACATTTAAAAACCTCTCAAATTTACAAACTCGTGAAATTTAAAAACCTCTCAAATTTACAAGCTCTTGACATTTAAAAACCTCTCAAATTTAAGAACTCGTGAAAATTTAAAAACCTCTCAAATTTACGAACTCGTGAAATGTAAAAACCTCTCAAATTTACGAACTCGTGAAATGTAAAAACCTCTCAAATTTACAAACTCGTGAAATTTAAAAACCTCTCAAATTTACAAATTCTTGAAATTTAAAAACCTCTCAAATTTACAAACTCTTGACATTTAAAAACCTCTCAAATTTACAAACTCTTGACATTTAAAAACCTCTCAAATTTACAAACTCTTGACATTTAAAAACCTCTCAAATTTAAGAACTCGTGAAATTGAAAAACCTCTCAAATTTAAGAACTCTTGACATTTAAAAACCTCTCAAATTAAAGAACTCTTGAAATGTAAAAACCTCTCAAATTTAAGAACTCGTGAAATTTAAAAACCTCTCAAATTAAAGAACTCTTGACATTTAAAAACCTCTCAAATTTACGAACTCGTGAAATTTAAAAACCTCTCAAATTTACAAACTCGTGACATTTAAAAACCTCTCAAATTTAAGAACTCGTGAAATTTAAAAACCTCTCAAATTTACAAACTCTTGACATTTAAAAACCTCTCAAATTTAAGAACTCGTGAAATTTAAAAACCTCTCAAATTTACAAACTCTTGACATTTAAAAACCTCTCAAATTTAAGAACTCGTGAAATTTAAAAACCTCTCAAATTTAAGAACTCTTGAATTTTAAAAACCTCTCAAATTTACAAGCTCTTGACATTTAAAAACCTCTCAAATTTAAGAACTCGTGAAAATTTAAAAACCTCTCAAATTTACGAACTCGTGAAAATTTAAAAACCTCTCAAATTTACAAACTCGTGAAATTTAAAAACCTCTCAAATTTACAAACTCTTGACATTTAAAAACCTCTCAAATTTACAAACTCTTGACATTTAAAAACCTCTCAAATTTACAAACTCTTGACATTTAAAAACCTCTCAAATTTAAGAACTCGTGAAATTTAAAAACCTCTCAAATTTAAGAACTCTTGACATTTAAAAACCTCTCAAATGAAAGAACTCTTGAAATGTAAAAACCTCTCAAATTTAAGAACTCGTGAAATGTAAAAAACTCTCAAATTTAAGAACTCGTGAAATGTAAAAACCTCTCAAATTTAAGAAATCGTGACATTTAAAAACCTCTCAAATTAAAGAACTCTTGAAATGTAAAAACCTCTCAAATTTAAGAACTCGTGAAATGTAAAAAACTCAAATTTAAGAACTCGTGAAATGTAAAAACCTCTCAAATTTACGAACTCGTGAAATGTAAAAACCTCTCAAATTTACGAACTCGTGAAATGTAAAAACCTCTCAAATTTACAAACTCTTGACATTTAAAAACCTCTCAAATCTAAGAACTCGTGAAATGTAAAAACCTCTCAAATTTAAGAACTCTTGACATTTAAAAACCTCTCAAATTTACAAACTCGTGAAATGTAAAAAACTCAAATTTAAGAACTCTTGAAATGTAAAAACCTCTCAAATTTACGAACTCGTGAAATGTAAAAACCTCTCAAATTTAAGAACTCGTGAAATGTAAAAACCTCAAATTTAAGAACTCTTGAAATGTAAAAACCTCTCAAATTTAAGAACTTGTGAAATGTAAAAAACTCAAATTTACAAACTCTTGACATTTAAAAACCTCTCAAATTTACAAACTCTTGACATTTAAAAACCTCTCAAATCTAAGAACTCGTGAAATGTAAAAACCTCTCAAATTTAAGAACTCTTGACATTTAAAAACCTCTCAAATTTACAAACTCTTGAAATGTAAAAACCTCTCAAATTTACGAACTCGTGAAATGTAAAAAACTCTCAAATTTAAGAACTCGTGAAATTTAAAAACCTCTCAAATTAAAGAACTCTTGAAATGTAAAAACCTCTCAAATTTAAGAACTCGTGAAATGTAAAAACCTCTCAAATTTAAGAACTCGTGAAATGTAAAAACCTCTCAAATTTAAGAACTCGTGAAATGTAAAAACCTCTCAAATGAAAGAACTCTTGAAATGTAAAAACCTCTCAAATTTACAAACTCTTGACATTTAAAAACCTCTCAAATTTAAGAACTCTTGACATTTAAAAACCTCTCAAATTAAAGAACTCTTGAAATGTAAAAACCTCTCAAATTTAAGAACTCGTGAAATTTAAAAACCTCTCAAATTAAAGAACTCTTGACATTTAAAAACCTCTCAAATTTACGAACTCGTGAAATTTAAAAACCTCTCAAATTTACAAACTCGTGACATTTAAAAACCTCTCAAATTTAAGAACTCGTGAAATTTAAAAACCTCTCAAATTTACAAACTCTTGACATTTAAAAACCTCTCAAATTTAAGAACTCGTGAAATTTAAAAACCTCTCAAATTTACAAACTCTTGACATTTAAAAACCTCTCAAATTTAAGAACTCGTGAAATTTAAAAACCTCTCAAATTTAAGAACTCTTGAATTTTAAAAACCTCTCAAATTTACAAGCTCTTGACATTTAAAAACCTCTCAAATTTAAGAACTCGTGAAAATTTAAAAACCTCTCAAATTTACGAACTCGTGAAAATTTAAAAACCTCTCAAATTTACAAACTCGTGAAATTTAAAAACCTCTCAAATTTACAAACTCTTGACATTTAAAAACCTCTCAAATTTACAAACTCTTGACATTTAAAAACCTCTCAAATTTACAAACTCTTGACATTTAAAAACCTCTCAAATTTAAGAACTCGTGAAATTTAAAAACCTCTCAAATTTAAGAACTCTTGACATTTAAAAACCTCTCAAATGAAAGAACTCTTGAAATGTAAAAACCTCTCAAATTTAAGAACTCGTGAAATGTAAAAAACTCTCAAATTTAAGAACTCGTGAAATGTAAAAACCTCTCAAATTTAAGAAATCGTGACATTTAAAAACCTCTCAAATTAAAGAACTCTTGAAATGTAAAAACCTCTCAAATTTAAGAACTCGTGAAATGTAAAAAACTCAAATTTAAGAACTCGTGAAATGTAAAAACCTCTCAAATTTACGAACTCGTGAAATGTAAAAACCTCTCAAATTTACGAACTCGTGAAATGTAAAAACCTCTCAAATTTACAAACTCTTGACATTTAAAAACCTCTCAAATCTAAGAACTCGTGAAATGTAAAAACCTCTCAAATTTAAGAACTCTTGACATTTAAAAACCTCTCAAATTTACAAACTCGTGAAATGTAAAAAACTCAAATTTAAGAACTCTTGAAATGTAAAAACCTCTCAAATTTACGAACTCGTGAAATGTAAAAACCTCTCAAATTTAAGAACTCGTGAAATGTAAAAACCTCAAATTTAAGAACTCTTGAAATGTAAAAACCTCTCAAATTTAAGAACTTGTGAAATGTAAAAAACTCAAATTTACAAACTCTTGACATTTAAAAACCTCTCAAATTTACAAACTCTTGACATTTAAAAACCTCTCAAATCTAAGAACTCGTGAAATGTAAAAACCTCTCAAATTTAAGAACTCTTGACATTTAAAAACCTCTCAAATTTACAAACTCTTGAAATGTAAAAACCTCTCAAATTTACGAACTCGTGAAATGTAAAAAACTCTCAAATTTAAGAACTCGTGAAATTTAAAAACCTCTCAAATTAAAGAACTCTTGAAATGTAAAAACCTCTCAAATTTAAGAACTCGTGAAATGTAAAAACCTCTCAAATTTAAGAACTCGTGAAATGTAAAAACCTCTCAAATTTAAGAACTCGTGAAATGTAAAAACCTCTCAAATGAAAGAACTCTTGAAATGTAAAAACCTCTCAAATTTACAAACTCTTGACATTTAAAAACCTCTCAAATTTAAGAACTCTTGAAATGTAAAAACCTCTCAAATTTAAGAACTCGTGAAATGTAAAAAACTCAAATTTAAGAACTCGTGAAATTTAAAAACCTCTCAAATTTAAGAACTCGTGAAATGTAAAAAACTCAAATTTAAGAACTCGTGAAATTTAAAAACCTCTCAAATTTAAGAACTCTTGACATTTAAAAACCTCTCAATTTAAAGAACTCTTGAAATGTAAAAACCTCTCAAATTTACGAACTCGTGAAATTTAAAAATCTCTCAAATTTACGAACTCGTGAAATGTAAAAAACTCAAATTTAAGAACTCGTGAAATTTAAAAACCTCTCAAATTTAAGAACTCGTGAAATGTAAAAACCTCTCAAATTTACAAACTCGTGAAATTTAAAAACCTCTCAAATTTACAAACTCTTGAAATTTAAAAACCTCTCAAATTTACAAACTCTTGACATTTAAAAACCTCTCAAATTTAAGAACTCGTGAAATTTAAAAACCTCTCAAATTTAAGAACTCGTGAAATGTAAAAACCTCTCAAATTTAAGAACTCGTGAAATTTAAAAATCTCTCAAATTTACGAACTCGTGAAATGTAAAAAACTTAAATTTAAGAACTCGTGAAATTTAAAAAACCTCTCAAATTTACGAATTCATGAAATTAAAAAAATCGCTTCAATTTAAGAACTCTGGAAATTTAAAGCCATGAAAAAAAAAAACCTCTTAAAAAAGACTTATTGTACCATTTAAGACGGGTGTCCAAACTTTTTCAAAAGGGGGCCAGATTCGATGTTGTGGACAGACTTGGTGGCCGGTTCCTTTTGTAATATTTATATATATATCTTGAAAACATGACAGATTTGACAAAAGCTTGAGCTGACAGAAGAGTAGCTTGAGATAGGACACAGATGTAAATTTAATACACAAACAATATCTGTAAAACTTTTAACCACCACGTTTTAAAGGGTGAAATTTAACTATTAAATTAGCTAGAACTCTATTCTTATTTAAATTAACGAGTACTAGTTTATAACAAAAAAAAAATTCATTTACTCATTTTACTCATTTAAAACATGTCTACATTAAAAATTAAATAAAATGAGATATTAACCTACATTTCTGACAAAATACCACGGTTACAGTTAGAGTCACAGTAAATCCATGATAAATGTTGAGGAATTGTTGGTTGAAAAGTATTCTAACTGGATCGGCTCAATGTTTCTCCTGGTTTGCACGTTAGTGTTGTTAATTAAGTCATCGCTAGGGCTGGAACGATTTGACATAAAATAAAAATCTCGATTAATTGAACATTTTACCTCGGATTACGATTAATGAACGATTATTTTGCTCTTTTTTTGCCCTCATAGTTCACTGATAAGGTTTGTACTGTAAATATGCTCAACTATTAAAGGTGGGATATTTTTTTCCTAATGAAAAAGTGCATTTCTTTGTGATTTTAAAATACTTGAAGGAAACAGCTCACTTTCAGCAGCTATTGTCTATGGGTCGTAACAGATTTCTGTTTGTTGTACATCAGATACAGATAAATGAGCACAGTAGGCCTACATTACATTTATTTGAATGCATTAATGAGAGTGATTGTGTGTGTGAATTAGTCAAACCGTCTCTTAATTATGAAGCCGTGGTTTGTAGTTACTTCAAAGGTAGACAAATCTATGCTATAACGGTCGAGTTTCTGAGCTACTTTAGTGATAAGTCACAGGACAGCGTTGACCATGCGTTTCTGTGCTCCTCTCTGCATGCGATCTTCACATGATGTGCGAGCTATTGTCTGTATGAGTGTTCGTGTGTCACAATATATCAGGCATTAGTTCAACATAATACACATCCGATGGTCTAAAATCGCTTCAATGTTCAAACGGGCAGGCCTTAAAACGCATACAACTGACAAAGTTTTGTGAGGACGCAAGTGAAAGTGATCTGGCTTCAGGGCGCGCATGTTGTCAGAGATACGGCACAACAATGTTTGCCATGTTTTTCTTAAATAGTGTAAAATCGCTTGAAATGTTCAAACTGGCAAGCCTTTAAACGCATTTAATTGACAAACTTCATGAGGACGGAAGTGGAAGTGATCTGGCTTCGGGGCTTGCGCGTGCCGTCTGTAGCAGCGCATATAAGAACGATTATCTTACCTGTATGAACTGTGTAAAACATGCAAGTAATTCTGAGCAACCAGACTGTATAAACAAAGATAACTGCTCCTGAATCTTTCCGTGTGCCTGCAAACTGTACTTGATGTGACTGGCGGGGCGGAGTCACGTGACTAAAACAGGAATAACCGACATGGGAAAATTACGTCGGTTAGAGGTTCTGAATTTCGGTTTGATTAATCATCCAGCCCTAGTCAGCGCTGTTTCAACTGGCTTTAAACTTAATTCAATCACAGGGAGATTTGCAGCTTGTACCAGAGACCTCTACGGCGAACTCAAACATTTCTCACTGGCTGTTTAGTGGACGTGATCGAGACACTCAGCAAGTAAACACATTTGTAAGCTTGTGAGTCGTGCGCTGCGCAGTGCGCACAAGTAGCGCTGTTTCGTTCCGCTTTTGGCACGTTAATGTTTCCCGGATCTAAAATCTAGTGTGTTGACATTGTGAAACTGCACGATTTGTAAATTCATCCCTGGCCGCATTTGGCCCGCAGGCCAGACTTTGGACACCCCTGATTTAAGACATTTAGGACTTTTTATGCCCTTAAATTTGATACAACTGAAATGAATATATTTTTAAGACTTGAGGACCCTGATTAATGCACATGTGCAGTCACACAATGTGAAACGCTTGTGGTAGGTGTGTGTGTTTGTCTCACCGTGGCGGTGGGCTCCTCTATGATGCTGTCTATGCCGCCCGGAAGGTCTGGACCCCTCTGCAGTCTGACAGGAAACAGAAGAAGAGGAGAGAGTAAAAACACAAAGCACTTCACACGAGTGAATGAACACACTGAGCTCCGGACGGATGCACTTACGACTGTTTCCTCTTGCGCCCCCTTCTGGCTCCTGTGTGCATGTCTTCAGTCTGTGAAAGAAAACCAGGGTTATGCTGGGAAATTAATACTAGTACACCGTTTAGTGCACAGTAGACACTGCTGTGAATAAAGTCTGCAACATTACATAAATGTTCTTATATTATTTATACAGTTGTAGAAATAAAGTTCAAATACATTACAATAAGTATTACATGAAAAACAAACGAAAATTAAACTAAATTGAACAATTTAATTTGAACCACTATTACTTACTAAAACTGAAACAAAACTAAAAAGCTAAATAGAAATAAAGAACCTTAAAAAAAAAGACAAAAGCACATAAAATTACTAAAACTTAAAGTGAAATAAAAATATCTTAAAGCTACATAGAAATATAAAAAACTAAAAAAGGAAAGCACATAAAATTACTAAAACTGAAATAAAAGTAACAAAGCTAAACAGAAATCTAAAAAAACGAATAAAATGACAAAAGCACATAAAATTACTGAAACAAACTGTAAAAAAAAATATTAATAAACGCTATAATAGTATATGAATAATAAAATAACACGCAAGTCCAGGCGCCACAATCACGCTCACCCTCACTTGCTCTGCGTCTCTGATGTCATCGACCGCCCTCTCGCCCGGACTCAAATATCCCTGTGGTCTTCGTCCATCCTCATCCTCCTTCTCGCCATTGTCTCCTCTTCCATCTGTTCCCGACCCGATCCCATTGCTATAGAGACACACTTTGGCCGACCCATCCGTCTTGGCTTCCTCCATGAAGGCGGGATGCAGCGGGGCGTCTGTCAGAGCGTCCGCTCCCGCCGGTCTGCAGGGCGGCGGCGTCGAGGGGTCCTCGCTGAGTTTGGGTGTGCCGCGGGCCGGAGACTGGGCCATCTCCATGCCGAGGCGGGACAGGTCCGGGTTGTGGACCGAACACGCCCGGCGCGGGCTGAGGGACGGCGGGGCGCTGGCTTGCTGGAGGAGGGGCGGCAGCTCGGGGTACGACAGCGGCGTGGAGTCCGAGCCGCCCTCGGCACCGCGCTCACTCACCTGCAGGAAGGACGTGTAGATGGTGTCCATGAAGGAACCGTACGGGTCAAACAGCCCCGTGCCCGAGCCCTCTCTGTGCTGCACAGGAGTCTGGACCGGGTTCAGCAAGGAATCCTGGGATACCGGTGGAAGTTCTTCTTGTGACGCAGGGGTCTGATGCAGACTCACTGGCTTCTCTCCCATGAGCGCGGGCGTCATCGTTAGCTGAGAATGAGAAAATACAATAAACACCAGCATTCTTTTGATTTAAAGGCTTAAATGTGACCCTGGACCACAAAACTCACAAAATTGAGATTTATACATCATCTGAAAGCTGAATAATCTTTCCATTGATGTATGGTTTGTTAGGATAGGACAATATC
>CM077205.1:1397641-1437641 GCA_039654625.1 Rhinogobio ventralis | reverse complement strand
TGAAATATCAGCATCGGTTACCAGAAAGCGCTTACCCCACCTTTAAGTGTTCTGTCCATTTTATCCCGAAATCCAAACTATAAATGCCGTTTTGACGCTCTTTAATGTGCCGTGACTGATCACTGTATAGGCGAGTGAACGTGATCGTCATAGTCAAAGAATAAACATGAATGAACATCTGAAGGTTACACACTTACTGACACGCATCATGTGGTGTAATCGCTCAATCAGTGTTTCACCGGCGGAAAGACGTCAGTAACACAGCTGGAGATCAATGTCCCGCAGCATCACATTTCCCTCAGGAGTCGCTCAGTGTCCACAGCTGTGAGTGCACTAGAGAAATCAACTCTCACTGAGTATATGACCTATATTAGCCCATATATGCATTATATTCCACTGAACCGGTTACTGATGTCTGGATTAATCATGAAAGTCATGAAAATGACACACACTGTGTATAAATGATTATATAATTTTATAATTAGATTTAGAAGTTAATGCAAAAACTGCCGTATGTGAAGTTTGTATGTTTGCACACAATGTGTTGATTATTATATCTAAATATCTAATTATAGCTTTGTTGTTAATCTTTAATATTATAGTAATGTTTGAGTAAGGCTCCCTATAGTTTACAGCATTATCTTTAAGAAACTTTTAGTTATAATTGAATTAATTTAAGGACAGACACAGTTTGTTCAGTAAACCACTGTTTAATAAAAACAAATAAAAAGCAATTTTATGTTAAAGTTTTCTCTCCCCTGCTGTACCGAACCCGTACCGAACCGTGACTTCAAAATCGAGATACGTACCGAACCGTCGGTTTTGTGTACCGCTGCTCGCCGCGGTGTGAACGCATGGTTAGAATGATTTCTGAAGGGTCATGTGACACTGAAGACTGGAGTAATGATGATAAATTCAGCTTTGATCACAGGAATAAATTACACTTTACTATATATTCACATAGAGAACAGCTGCTTTACACTGGAGTCATATTTCACTGATTTACTGTATTTATGATCAAATAAAAGCAGCGCTGTTTACCTGCAGGCAGGCGAGCGGATTGAGAGCCGCCTGGTTCTGTGTCAGCGGGACGCCCAGAGACGGGCCCTGCGGCAGCAGCAACGGTCCTGCTCCCAGTAAACTATGAAGACTGCTGATGTTTCCCAGAGCTGTGAGGTCACCTGAGGGCACAGAGAAACACATCATGAGCAGATCAAGCGCTGACGCTTTCTGATGTTCATATGGAAGATATTAGCTGAAGCGGTTCAAGACCATCAGTATATCACCAAACGTCATGTCCCAATAGACTGCATCTATAGGCACGTATGTTCATCCGTTTTTTCAAAATTCTTTCAGTTTTTTCCATTTTCCTGGACTCTGAATTGAATTAATTGAAGTAAAAAAACAAAAAAACATTATGCAATATTAATACAATGTATGAAATATATTGAGATTCATTTTTCCTAAATTCCAGCGCTGGAAAAAAGTTTTTCTGGATTCCATTTTAATGTTTTAATTAAATTAACAATAATAGGGCCCCAAATTCACACACAGACGTGCAAAACAGTATAATAGAAAATTTAATTACATAAAATAAGTTTAATTCGAAGCATTAAAATTACTAAAGCTGAAATAAAAGATAAAAAATATGAAAAAACTTGACAAAAGCACAATTAAATTGAAATTTAAAAAGCTAACTAAAAATATTGAAAAAAATACTATAATAGTATATAAATACACTTATTAAAAGTCCCTCAATTTATAAAAAAAAAAAAAAGTTATGAAATATATTCCAGTTTATTTTTCCTAAATTCTACTTTAATGATTTAATTAAATTAACAATAATAAAAATCATCATAAAAAGTCTAATTAATTGAATTCATAAAACTGTAACAACTTAATTTATGATTTTTTAAAACAATAATAGGGCCCTTCATTCACACAGAGACATGCAAAACAGTATAATATGAAAAAGAAAAAATAATTTGGCAACTAAATTAAATAAGTTTAATTTTAAGCATTAAAATTACTA
Source organism: Rhinogobio ventralis (assembly GCA_039654625.1). NCBI lineage: Eukaryota > Metazoa > Chordata > Actinopteri > Cypriniformes > Gobionidae > Rhinogobio > Rhinogobio ventralis. The sequence goes on along the minus strand of CM077205.1, from coordinate 1,435,609 downwards.
AAGCTGAAATTAAATTAATGCTAAAAAAAAACATTTAAAAAACAACAAAAGCACGGAAAAACTTGAACTAAAATTAAAGTTAATAAAAAATTAAAGTTTAATTTAAAAAGCTAACTAAAATATTAATAAATACTATAATAGTATATAATTAAATTTATTAAAAGTCCCTCAATTTATTAAAAAACAAACAAAAAAAAGTTATACGAAATATTAATATAATTTATGAAATATATTCCTAAAAAAAAATGTTAAATTCCACTAAAGTTTTTCTGGATTCCATTTTAATGGTTTAATTAAATTTTAATAATAATTTAAAAAACCCTTTAATTATTATTACAAAATTACTGGAACTTAAACTAAAAATATTAATAAATACTATAATAGTATATAAATACATTTATTAAAAGTCCCTCAATTTATTAAAAGTAAAAATAAATTTGGTTTATTAATAATTTTAATAAAAGTCTGGTTTCTTTTTCCTAAATTCCACTAAAGTTTTTCTGGATTCCATTTTAATTAAATTTGAACAATAATAATAATAATAATAATAATAATAATAATAATAATAATAATCATCATCATCATCATCATTAAAAAACACGAATCAACTGAATTCATAAAATTAACAACTTATTCATTTATATATATTTTTAACAATAAAAGGGCCCTTCATTTACACAGAGACACGCAAAACATGCATATTTTATATTTCAGCAGTCTTTTTGAGCTTTTATATTCACAGACACTAGTCCATATCATCACAGTGTACAGCCCTACTTCTGATTTATTCATCCAAAATTTGCCAAATTCCACGTTATACAGTAAATTCCATTTTTGGGACTGGATTCTGAAATTATAGGGCCCTAATTATATACACACACAAAAAATTAGATTTTTTTTTTCCTTCCGTTGTTAGAAGGCAATGCATGGTACATTAAATGAGAATAAAAACACAAAAAACAGCATGAAGAAAACCTCAAGCATCATCAGTGAGAGAGTAACTTTTCCTGGGTAAGGCAATGAGACTTTCTCAGTTTTGGTACTCAGTTTTACACGTCAACACATATGACAGAGCGCTCTGCGTCAGCATTTGTCACCGTTGTGGCCAAACTTTATTTAAGAAAAAACACTCTTCACTTTCCTGACTTCTCCCATCCAGCAGTCAGTCTGAATGAGTTGGCCGAGATGCTGATAAGGGTTCAAAACCCTCCAGAGCAGAGAGACGTCAATATAAAACGTTACTGTAATTCAGGACGGGCAGGACGAGCGTGTACAGCCTATAAACCTTCCATGGCCCAGAACTGCAGCACTGTGGTAAACACAAGTATTGTGGACATGGAAGGAACAGCAGAGAATCAAACTAGGAGGAAACTAGCAATGGTAGCTTGTTTATAACCTGCCGAGCCTTCGTTTTGCATCACATCGACTCAAGCACTGATATTTCAGCTTTTTTAATGGTTAATAAATTATTACATATAATATGTAATATGTATATAATATAATATTAATCGACGTGGATAAAACCGGTATCACCGGCGGGGGCTTTTCAAATCACTAATTCTAAACCGAAAGTAAAATGAGCGTGAGCGGCTGTGTGCATTTTTTACTTTCGGTTTAGAATTAGTGCCAAATCGGGCGCGGGTTGCTTTAACGGTGGGTTCATTAGCCTATTATTCTTGTATTGAGCAGACACGTTCAGTTTTTAATTGTAGTGTCTTCTCTAACTGAGCTAAATTATTTTATTACTAACTGAAGTACTAAAATAGCTCTAAAAAATGCAATTAAAAATTTAGATTTCTCTGATCTACATATGTGCATTTTTAAGATGTTTGAAGGACAAAAAATTAATAATAAATAGCTTTCAAAAGCATGTCAGTGGGCAGTAGATTATTTGTCAATACCCTCCTAAAGCTGAGCTTTGACTGATAGTCTTTTCATTTTCCGTGTCCGTGAAGAAAGTAAACATAGGGTCAAATGATATTTAGCCTATGTTTTATTAATCATTTTCTCAGACAACTTAAATTAATTCATGATAAGCGGGGCACAACCTAACGCGGGGTTAGTTGTAACACACATGGTTTAAAACTTTCCACACATGCCAGCATGATGAAACTTAGTGTATTTACTAGCTGCCATATCAACACTATATAGAGAAAAAAATGCGCCAAAATTGAAAAATCTTTGAAAGATATCACAGAACATTTATTTAACCATAGCATGAGTAAATTTCTTACTTAAGTTAATTTTTCATCAGTTTTTTGTGTTTATTTAAAACTCGACAAATCTGATATTATTGTAATCTTATATCTGTCACAGTTGCGCCGGTGGGGCATGTTGTCACACTGCGTTACAATGAGCCCATATTAGAACTATGATATTATATTCAATACGTTCTATTGACCACAAAAAAAGGTGAATAATGAAGTCAATGTTCAGGAGATATTAATTATTATGTTTTGAACTATGCTGTATAGTTGTGTTTTAAGATGAATTAGTTTATTTTTAATTTTTCATGTCTTGTCTGTAGTTTTTTTCTGTTGTATCAGATAACATTTTAAGCTGTCATGTCATATTGTACCCCACCTATGCGGCATGTTGTCACATTTCACTTCCATTCATTCGGGTTAAATCAAGAAAAAAAGTATACGCTTTATTAATGAAGCAAAACCACATAATTGTACTAGACGTGTGAAATTAATGTGGGAAAAATACATACTCTGATCTCTAAGTGGATTTACACAAACTGAGAAAGTCAAAAAGTGTTGTGCCCCGCTCTCCCATACACTTTCATTATCTTATGCCTAATCTGATGAAATCGGGTTCGTTAATGTTTCTTTTCCCCTCACATTGACAATTACTAATTATTATATTATTAGCTACATGAATCACGTAAATGATAAGCCTATTTTTAATTCAAAATGGCGAAATTAGACAATTTCATTAGTTGACCTTATTATTTTTGTTGGTTGTTGGTAAGTTTAGCTACTTACACTCGCACTTTATGTCCGTTTACAGAAGCGTTGAGCTGGAATTTGCGCTCAGCATCTTCTGTGAACATAAAGCCGCCTACTTTGATTTGATTGGTCATTTCAAATATTTTGACATTGACGAGCGGTGACAGACCGCTGAGGCAGCTCTGATGAGAAGCTCTTGGTGCTGTGCTATATCCTTGCAGCACTAAAGTAGTGTTAATACTATATTAGGCATTTATTTCACAACATTTATTATATACACCTCAGGAAAATACCGAGGTCCGGACCTTGGTGACCTCATAGCTGGCTACGGCTATGCATACACACACACACACAAAAACAATAGAAAATAACTGACCTCAAGGCTAGATTATTGTAATGCTCTACTGGGTGGTTGCCCTGCTCGCTTAATAAACAAACTCCGGCTGGTCCAAAACGCAGCAGCTCGAGTTCTTACTAGAACCAGGAAGTATGACCATATTAGCCCGGTTCTGTCAACACTGCACTGGCTCCCTATTAAACAATCACATACTATATTATCTTGCTAATTACTTACAAAGCACTAAATGGTTTAGCTCCCCAGTACTTGAGCGAGCTCTTAACGCATTATACTCCATGTCTATTGGCCAGTTGATAATACCTAGAATATCAAAATCAACTGCTGGCGGTCGATCCTTTTCCTATTTAGCACCTAAACCGTGGAACAGTCTTCCTAGCATTGTTCGGGAAGCAGACACACTCTGTCAGTTTAAATCTAGACTAAAAACACATCTCTTTACTATGGCATACACATAGAACATTATCAATTTATATTATTCAAATCTGTTAAATGATTGTTAGGCTGCATTAACTAGGTCAGCCGGAACCGGGAACACTTCCCGTAACACCTGATGTACTCGTTACATCATAAGAAGAATGGCATCTACGCTAATGTTAGTCTCTCTGTTTATCTCAAGGTTACTGTAGTCATCTAGATCCAATCCGTATCCAGATCAGATGGTGGACCTGCATCTAGACCAGAACGCATCCCTGAATGTCAGCAGAGACCGTGTCAACTAGACAATCCCCTGTGAAGGCCTCATCGACATGTCAGCCATCGACACAGATCCTCGGCAGAGACACAAGAACCAGCCCGGTCCTCCACACAGACCCTATGACCAGCTTCGGCTCCATACCGGCGTGATGAATCGATCAAGCAAAAGGAACTGGATGAATATTTTAACGCTACCGATCCTGGTCTGAACTCTAACTTGTGATGCAGCCTGAATCATAAAATCACACCATGTTCGTTCGTTGGCTAGGTTTTCTTTTCCATTCGGTCACCTGATGGAGTTTGGGAGTTTGGCCTCTGGCTTGCTTAGTTGGGGACACTTATTATTCAACAATTATTGATCTGACTGAACTGACACTAGCCACGTTTACATGCACACTTTTTTGTCATTCCGATTAAAATCATTCCAATTGAAAGATTCAGTGGACTGTTTACATGAAACGTTATCTAAATCGATCCGGTGTTTACATGTACTGACTCTTTCAATCTGAATCATTTTGTGACATGCGCACAGTTTGTCTGCCGCATCAGAAATGTCGACGCTGTCCTCTCCAGCAGCTTGAACGTGTTCCCGGTTGCCATGGCAACTCTCAACGGCCACCCGGACTTGTAGACTTATACAGTTTTATAAAAGCTATTTATTTGTTGTAAAATGTAAGAATCATCTCAGAAAAATGAATTCTTCTGTGAGGTGCAGTTGAAGTAAAAAGTGCCTGGGACAAACGCTGTCAAGATGAGATGGTGTAGCCATGTCTGTGTCCTTATTCCAACATTATATTCATAACTTGTTACGAAATAAAAAGTTTAACACCTTAGAAAAATTTACTTTCCTCTCTTGTCAACATTATAACCTGGTGTGAGCGCAGCGCACGCTGTATATCGCATCACAGAAGGACGTACACTCAAAAGTAATCGGGTCAGGTCTTTACATGGTGGAATTTTCCCCCTTTTGCTGCCAAAACAGCCCTGACCCGTCGAAGCATGGACTCCACTAGACCCCTGAAGGTGTGCTGTGGTATCTGGCACTAAGATGTTAGCAGCAGATCCTTTAAGTCCTGTAAGTTGCGAGGTGGGGCCTCCATGGTTTGGACTTGTTTGTTCAGCACATCCCACAGATGCTCGATTGGATTGAGATCTGGGGAATTTGGAGGCCAAGTCAACACCTCAAACTCGTTGTTGTGCTCCTCAAACCATTCCTGAACCATTTGTGCTTTGTGTCAGGAGCATTATCCTGCTGGAAGAGCCACAGCCACCAGGGAATACCGTTTCCATGAAAGGCTGTACATGGTCTGCAACAATGCTTAGGTAGGTGGTACGTGTCAAAGTAACATCCACATGGATGGCAGGACCCAAGGTTTCCCAGCAGAACATTGCCCAAAGCATCACACTGCCTCCGCCGGCTTGCCTTCTTCCCATAGTGCATCCTGGTGCCATGTGTTCCCCAGGTAAGCCGCGCACACACATCCGGCCATCCACGTGATGTAAAAGATACTGTATCTATCTCTTGATAGATCCTGACCACTGCAGACCGGGAACACCCCACAAGAGCTGCAGTTTTGGAGATGCTCTGACCCAGTCGTCTAGCCATCACAATTTGGCCCTTGTCAAACTCGCTCAAATCCTTACGCTTGCCCATTTTTCCTGCTTCTAACACATCAACTTTGAGGACAAAATGTTCACTTGCTGACTAATATATCCCACCCACTAACAGGAGCCGTGATGAAGAGATCATCAGTGTTATTCACTTCATAATGTTATGCCTGATCGGTGTAAATAAAGATGACTTGACTTGTCTTAATTAACATTAACAAAGGTTAATAAATGCTGCAAAAATATATTTCCCATATTAAGTTAAAAATACAATTGTTCAATGTTTGTTCGTGTCATTTCACAGTGCATTAACTAATGTTAACAGATACAACTTTTGATTTTAATGATGTATAAGTATTTGGGTTAAAGCCTGATCCACTTACCAAGAACCCCAGGGGCGAGTAGATGCGGCAGGAAATGAGGTGTCTGAGTGTTGTTCTTGTCCTGCTCAGCCAGGGGGTCACACACTTCTGGCCCCGAGGTGGAGACCAGAGGGCCGCAGGACACCGAGGTAGAAATTAGAGCAGGGCTGGACAGAGTCTCCTAAAGCCACACAGAATCATATGTGTATTGCACAAGATGCATGTACTATATTCCATATGAAAATGAACAACAACCCAGAGTACAAGGATTCCCAAACTTTTCAGCTGAACTTTCCTGATATTTGACCCCTGCAATTTAGCACTGGCATTCTGATTGAGAAAATGTCCTCAAAATAGGGGTGTGTGATATTGACAAAATATTATCTCTAAATATTTTCTGGGATTTTATCACTAAAGATAATTCGATGATATTTTGCTGAGTGTGTTTATTGTGTTGGTCTGTTTGGACAGCTGACTCCTAAAGTTTTTGATATTCTTCATATTCTGTGTGCTGATCAGCAGTGACAAATGATCTTTCCATTCCATTTTTACGTTTTATGGGCATTTTTACCTTTATAAAGACATTTTTTAACCTAAATTAATCTATGCATCAACTTTAATGTCAAATTTTTACATTCAATATTCAATTAGAATATTAAGACACAATAGGGCTGTTATCAATCAAATTAAATCAGTATCAACTAAATTCATCTTTGCAATGCAGAGGAAACACAGAAGCTGCATCTGAAGTGGCATTTAGATGCATTTAAACTGTAGTTAAATGCATAAATAATATTTTGATGTTTTAAACATAGAACGTTGAATATTGATATTTGAAATGATTCCAAAAATGAAGACACTTTAAATGTAAAATTAATGACTTTGCAGCAAGCCACTGTTAATGAGTGTGTCATTGAGATTCAAATGGCTGTGGCTTTGTTTGGAACTATTTTTGGTGGCAAAATAGACAAAATAATCACTCAATATTATCTTGTTTATTAAACTGTTGTATAAAATCAATATCGCATTTGTAATCATGCTGATATGGAGGAAGAAAACGTCACTCTTCGTGTCATATTAACTATATTAAATTATATAAATATAAAAGACATACAGATGTATTTTTGCCCATTTATCTTGAATATTGGGGGCATTATAAATGCAAATCATGCAGTGAAAGCCGCACTCTAAATGCTCAAGTGCACTAGTCTACATCACAGTGTATGTGTGCGTCTCTAGGTGTGTTTTAGTAAAGTGAGGGACATACTCGATAACGTCAGATCACACAGCGTTAAAAAACAACAATCATGATATTATCCTAGACAATATATATCACACACGCTTATATAATTTTCAGACCAGCCGCCCATGGGCGAACAGATGCGCCAGTGTATTTGATATTTAAACAACGTGGAGCTGGACATGAAAATGAGAACTGTGTCGGGCTGAAACTAGCAGAAAACACTTGCGTCGCACCTGGCGTCACATGCTCTGGGCCCTACATATTTAAAGGGTTACTTCACCGATTAGCATTAAGCTTTGTATCAGTAGAAACCATGAATGCCATGAATGATTGCCTGTGCGGCCGTGCGCCTGTGCGGTTTAGAATTAGCGCCAATTCGGGGGCGGGTTGCTTGAATTGTGGGTTCATTAGCCTATTATTCTTAATGAAAAAAACAACAAAACGGTACAATGACAAACTCACTTAAACAGGCGCATTTCGCTTTGAAACCAAATCTTCCGCGATCATCTTGTCTGTCAGCTGTTTGCTCTCGTGATGAATTAAATCTGACTCCTGCTGCGTTTGTGCTGCGACTCTCGTTCGGCTCATGCTGTATTAGTCAGACACGTCCCGTTTTTAATTGTAGTGCCTGTTCTCTAACTGAACTAAATTATTTTATTACTATAAAAACGAAAGCGAGGGTAGGGGCGGTGCCGCGGTGGGCAAGTGATGAAACCGGTAGACGTGGCTTGGGAGTGGCCTCGTAGGGCAGCGAAGCAAGTGCATTCCGGGAGTTGTTGTCTTTCATCCACATGAGCCAAAAATACATTTTCTGGCATTTTTCAGTCTAGAAGGCACCAACTTCTAAAATAATTTCACATTTCTACTACATAAATGACCCAATTTAAATACACATTCATCTTTACAGCGGTGAAGTATCCCTTTAAAGTTTTCAATTTTGTATTATGATCTCACAAATCCCGTGCAGTTCCACTATCAACCATCCGGTTGGGAAACCCTGTATACAACATTCAGAGGCATGCAGACTGTATGTGCAAATGTAGCGAAGCATGCAACTGGTGTTAGCCTGTGTGTATACCTGAGAAAGAGGCGGGGGGGATGGCGTGTGGTTGGGAAGGGGTTCGGTCTGGGCGAGAGCCGCGGCCAGGAGAGCGGGGTTGAGGGACAGGAAGGCGGGAGGGGGTGGAGTGAGAGGTGCGGAAAGAAGAAGCGACTGGCCGTCTGCGCTGGCCGCTAGAGTCTGAAGAGCCTCCAGGAGCCCCGGCCCCATCAGAACAGAGTCCAGCAGAGCAGGGGTTTTCTCCAGAGACACTCCGTCCGCAAAGACCTGCTGCTGTGGCGTAGGAAGCTCCAGGTTGAGCGCGGGCAAGGGCAACATGGCAGCTGGATTCTGTCCGAGCAGCAACGAAGCCATGAGGAGGGCTTGAAGCCCGGGGGGCTTTTCTCCGCCTTCCACGCCTGCGACAGGGGGCAGTGCTGGAGCCGAACCTGGTGGATTTAACAGGCTCACGAGGTTGAGAGGAAGCTCGCCCTGGTTTAGGACGTTAAGAGGAGAGCCCTGGTTTAGGATGCCGCTGGTTGGCTGTGGTTGCTGGGCTTGGGTGCCGCCCGTCCACAGCCCTAACGGCAGGGAGCCGAGGAAGGGCGGTAGCAGGGAGGGCAGGCCGGCGTTGGAGGAGAGAAGCTGGAGGAGCTGTTCTTGGGTCATGAAGGGAAAGGCCTCTGCTAGCGGCAGGGAAACAGCGGGGTTAGAAAGATCGGAAGATGAGGCAGCGGATAGAGAGAGGCTGTGGTCGGGCTCACAACCACCCAGCAATCTTGTGTCCGAGTCCGGCTCCATTGTCTCTACAGGACCTGCCAAGAAAACACAAGTGTAAAAGGACCACCCAAACTAAAGGCTCTGGGGCCAGATTCAGGAAACATTCTTATATATTAAATCCTTCTTAAAGGGTTAGTTCACCCAAAAATGAAAATGAAAATTTGATATGGGGTTCAGAAAATGGCTCGATAGCACCACCTACAAAATTTAAATTCACGTACAAGTATGAAATTCGGTACACACAAGTTTTCGCTGAAGGGCGTTTCTGTGGCGGTAGGGCTGCAACAACTAGTCAATAAAATTATATTTTAATAATCGATAATGAAAATCATTGATAACGATTCTCATTATCGATTAGTCGGGTCTGCCCTCTGTGCATGATAAGCTTCCACCAGTCGCGCCAAATTACAGCATTGAATAATGCCTTTTTATGGACAAAATGTGCATCTAGAAATAGTGGAGTGGAAACAGAGCAGGAATGGTACATGATCCAAGTGCCCAAAACATGAGAATTCTTTATTTTAAGCTTCAAGCGAATGCATTAGCGTTTAACACACCCTGTCATGCGCTTTGACAGATGTGTGTGCGTCCTCAGCGCAAAACGTTCATTTCACAGGTTATATCCACTGATCTATATAGAGAACAGTAGTTATATCCTCATCTGTAAATGTTACTAATTCACGCGAGTATTTCCATTTTGCATGAAAGCTTCAAACGTCACTGAAGAGCGCCGGCGCGGCGGGAGTGTCAAACAGACAGAACGCAGTCGAGAGAGAGACCATTAATATTCAGCGCAAAAAAAATTATTTAGCTGAAATATCTGCTTTAGGTGCTAAATTTAGTTTTAAAAGTCAACATGTAATTCAAGTATTTTATAAGAGTAGTGACTGTAAAGGGATAACAACGTTTGTTTGAAGGACAGCATTGGAAAGGATGTGGAATAGTGTGCTTTTTTATCTGATTAATCGAAAAATAATCGGCCAACTAATCGATTATCAAAATAATTGTTAGTTGCATCCCTGCGTGGCGGCCTCTCAAAGTTTGGTGTTTCGCCACAAAACAGGAAGTTGTTGTAACTCGGGCATACAATGTCCGATCTGCCCCAAACTTCCCGTTTAATAATAGTCCTGGCCTGAAGACCTCTACATGCTAATATTCAGTTAATCATAGCGCCTGCTGGCAACAGGAAATGGCATGATTTACACTGTAATTCACTCCCATATTTAAATATGCCATGAAGTACCAAACATGCTAGAAACACGTTAAATCATGCAACACTTGGCTAGGTGCTAATGTATGCGTTTGTTTTCCTAAAGCCACCGGGTGGCGGTGGTACGGGTGCGAGGGCTCTTTCATCGCTGCTTGCTACAAAATAATTTTTCAAGAATTGCACTTTTTACGACCTTCTTAGAATATATCTCTTCTTAAGAAGAAATCAAGCCCCTGGTGTAAAAATGCCCCAAGAAACACAAGATAAGAAGTCTTACCTTTACTTTCCACAGCTTGGTTGTGATTTGACGGGTTAATTTGGTAGGTGTTGTGGTCAGGGCAGGTCTCTGTCGTTTTAGACCCACAACTTTTCTCTGGGAATGGGGGCAAGCAGGAGGATGATGACATCTGGTTCATCATGCTCAGAATTGAACTGCTGAGGTCCGGTGTCGCGCCCGCGTGGGGCTGGCTCAAGTTCAGGATGGTGTTGCTGGAGGTTGTTTTGAGGTTCATGGTTGTTTCGTCACCCATCAAAGTAAAGGCTTGGGATTGGGGGAGCTGGGTAGGAGTTTCGGGCATGGGCACTGTGCTTTGGGGTTGAGGTTGCGGGATGGGGTTGTGTACACGTAATGAGGACTGTCCTTCGCAGTGGGGCGTCTGTGGAGTGACGGGTCTGGGTGAAGAGGGCAATGTGTGTGTGTGCCTGTTTCCAGGCGTGGTAGTAGCGCCGCTGGGCTGCTGGGTTGCACTCTGCATGCTAAGAAGCTGAAGCAGGGCGGAAAGTGGCTGGGATGGAGATGGGAGGGAATTAGCAAGCTTTCTGCATTCCTCTGAATCCTGCATCCTGTTCGAGGAGGCATTCGGAGGAGCAACAGATAGCCGGTGGTTTTCTGAGTGAGATACAGGAGGAGAAGGTGGTGAAAGGCATGGGGAGATGAGCAGTGGCGGCATGGATAGATCTCCTGCAGTCCGACCCAACTGGGAGTCTTTAAGCACACTCAAAACGGTGGGCGAATGCCTCTGCCGTTTGCGCCGCAAGTTTTTCTCAGCGACAGCAGGCGAAGCCGGGGAAAGGGAAGGGGAGTGCGGGAGCAACAGGGCGGTAAGGGACTGTGCTCTGGCGGAAGTAGGGTGGACGCTACTGTTTAAAGTGCTAATCAATACCTTTGACTGCTGCTCTTTGTCCAGGCCAGTAAGAGGGAGTACGGCCAGCGCATCAGCTGCATTGAGCTGGCTTGGAGTTTTCTGGTTGGCCAGCTGGGCTTTAGCAGCGGCAGAAAGGAGGTTGCTGGCCGGGAAAGAGTTATTGACGTGGCTCTTTTGCTGGATCTTCTGTTGGTTGAGAATCTGTCCTAGTGGAAGGGCGAGCAGTTCTGGGGCTTGAGTAGAACTCAACCCATTCCTCTTGTCACCAACGTTGGGATGCACCAGCGACAAGGCTTGCGACATCTGATGGCTGCTTTGGTTAGCATTGGAGCCAGTACTACAGTCTTTGTAGTGCTGCAGAATCCCCTCCAAGCGACTACATGGACTGGAAGGCGCAAGAGGAAGCTTGGGAGAAGAGGCCTGCAACGGTTTGACTCCCTGGATGAAGACAGGCCCGTGCTCCGAGAGCGAGGATGTCGAGGAGTGGCGAGAGCGTTGATGAGGTGAGAAGGTGTCTAGGGTACGTGAGGGTGATAGAGGAGAGGGCGACTTAACACTCGCTCCCTGTGAATGTGGCGGAGCTGCTCGACCACCCAGAGCTACGGATGAAGAGGGGGACAAGGAAAAGGAGTTGGAAGGGTCTGGAGGATGCACATGTGTGTGTACACTTGGTTTTGCATTGCTTGGAGAAGCAGGGTTATGCACTGTCCTTTGGGAGAGCGGTGGATGAGGGCTCCACTGCTGTTTCGCATAAGCAGGCATGCAGCCCACTGGCGTTTGTGGCTTCTTTAAAGGGGAACCCTGTTCTGGAGGTCGTGAAATAGGGGCGAGGTTAACAGAACCATTTTGCAGAACAGAGCGAGAAGAGGACAGAGGAAAGCCAATGTTGGATTTGGGCTGGTTGTGTCTTGGCTGAGGGTAAGTGCAGTGGGCGCCGTCTCCATGAGCCGCCATTGGTCCTCTCAGCTCTCTGCCGTCCACTGAGCAAACAACACCTCCTTTAACAAACAAGCAGACAAAACGACTCACCTTACTGAAGAAAGCTGAACCTAAAGGGTTAGTTCACCCAAAAATTACCCCATGATTTACTCTCCCTCAAGCCATCCTAGGTGCATATGACTTTCTTCTTTCAGCCAAACACAATCGGATTTACATAAAAAAATATCCTGGCTCTTCCAAGCTTTATAATGGGCATGAATGGCACCTGAGATTTTGAAGCCCAAAACACCCACAGCACATCATAAAAGTAACCCATACGGCTCCAGGGGTTAATAAAGGCCTTCTGAAGCGAAGCTGTGTGTTTGTGTAAGAAAAACATCCATATTTATAACTTTATAAACTATAATCACTGGCTTCCGGTAACAGCCGTATGCGAGACCGGTCATCTAAAACGAGAATTTTTAAAGAGAAATATCAGAGAAGCTTGAGTTTGTTGTTTGAACTGCAAGAGGCGTCTACTCTCACCTGAGCTTACGCTACTCCTACATCAGGTTAGAGGTCACTCGTCATGTGTCGGGTCAGAGATTATCTACTCTCACCTGAGTTTACGTTACTCCTACATGAGTCGGGACAGGGGTCACTCTTCCGCTGGAACTCGACTCGTGTACTGCTGGAAGCCAATGATTATAGCTTATAAAGTTTTAAATATGGATATTTTTCTTGGCTTCAGAAGGCCTTTATTGACCCCTTGAGCCATATGGATTACTTTTATTATGGATGGATGCGCTTTTTTGGGCTTCAAAATCAAAGTTACCTGGAAGAGCCAGGATATTTTATTAATATAACACAGATTGAGTTTGGCTGAAAGAAGACAGTCACATACACCAAGGATGGCGTGAGGGAGAGTAAATTATGGGATTTTTTTCATTTTTGGGTGAACTAACACTTAGAGGTATAGTTTCTATAAAGGCTATTGGGAATGCTTGTTTTACAATCTAACATAGAACCACAGTGGATTTTCGGTTTTTGTGACACTAATCAGATTTCAACTATAAGAATGAATAACCATTGCAAACCAGTCAAAATGCATTTAAGTTAATAAGCACAAAATAAGCATATGCATAAGTATTTAAGTCAATTTTAAAATGGTGCTGTCACCAATATACTTATGGGCAGTGTCTGGCTTAAAACTACACTTAATTCTGGTCTCCTCAGACCAAAGAATCTTCTTCCATTTGGCATCAATGTCTCAGACATGCCTTCTAGCAAACTGTAGCTATATCACATGACATCCTTTAACAGTGATTTTCTTTTTGCAACACTCCTATAAACCAACAATTGATTTAATGCTGGGAAATATGAAAAACTCAAAGGGGTGAATACTTACAGTTAAATAACATTCCGGTATGGCTAATACACTTGAAAGGCTTTTTTTTCTACAAAAGTGGTTGCACTTTAGTTTAAATGTTAAATAAACATTTAAAATACAGTGAACTAGACACTGAAGATGAACTCTGACTGACTGCATGCTTTAGCCAAATGTAATCATTTGAATGGGTAATATATGGACACAAAATATAGAGAACAATCTTGACTCCATGAGAACAGTCAGGGTGATATACTGCAATTTACTACTTTAAACCATTAAAGGAATATTCTGGGTTCAGTAAAAGTTGAACATGCTGTTGATTACTACAATCATTTTAACTCGGCCCTCAATTTGTAAAAACAAACCAAAATTGTGTTTACAGTAATGCACTTTCAACATGTCATGTCACAGAACCTGGAAAATTCCTTGTAAAATGTAACTGTGTTGGAATAATGTGTGTATTAAGATGCAATACCTGTGGCTTGAGCCGGCGGCGGGAGTTGGGAGGGTTGCATGCTTTGGCATAAAGCTGCCATGGCATCAACTTTCCTGCGATGGTTACAGAGTTTGGTCATATCTTCCTCTACTTTACTCGAATGATGACCAGGAGCTTGGACCATTGCAGCAGGGTCAAAATTAAAGACCTGCATTGATTTAAAAGGACATTTATTTAAATGCAAGCAATAAAGTTGCAGTGTCTGTTCAGAATTGCATGCCACTATTATTATTTCTGAAGTGTGCAGTATTTCTACAGTACACAGTGAGCAAACTTTCTGTATGCATGGAATACCTGGATGACCTACCATTTGGGATTTTAAAAGTCTCCTTAAAATAATCAGGTTTATTTCTAAAATTATAAGTGGACACTGAGGCAAAATAAAACACACAACATAACTTTATAAATCAGTGTTTCACATACTATTAAACACAGTCAGCAGTACACTAGCATTTCATTCCAAACATACACCGATCAGGCATAACATTATGAGCACCTTCCACTAGACCCCTGAAGGTGTGCTGTGGTATCTGGCACCAAGATGTTAGCAGCAGATCCTTTATGTCCTGTAAGTTTTGAGGTGGGGCCTCCATGGATCGGACTTGTTTGTTCAGCACATCCCACAGATGCTCGATTGGATTGAGATCTGGGGAATTTGGAGGCCAAGTCAACACCTCAAACTTGTTGTTGTGCTCCTCAAACCATTCCTGAAGCATTTGTGCTTTGTGTCAGGAGCATTATCCTGCTGGAAGAGCCACAGCCACCAGGGAATACCGTTTCCATGAAAGGGTGTACATGGTCTGCAACAATGCTTAGGTAGGTGGTACGTGTCAAAGTAACATCCACATGGATGGCAGGACCCAAGGTTTCCCAGCAGAACATTGCCCAAAGCATCACACTGCCTCCGCCAGCTTGCCTTCTTCCCATAGTGCATCCTGGTGCCATGTGTTCCCCAGGTAAGCCACGCACCCGACCATCCAAGTGATGTAAAAGAAAACGTGATTCATCAGACCAGGCCACCTTCTTCCATTGCTCCGTGGTCCAGTTCTGATGCTCTGTATTCTGACACCTTTCTATCAGAACCAGCATTAACTTCTGGAGCAATTTGAGCTCCAGTAGCTCGTCTGTTTGATCGGACCACACGGGCCAGCCTTCGCTCCCCACGTGCATCAATGAGCCTTGGCCGCCCATGACCCTGTCGCCGGTTCTCCACTGTTCCTTCCTTGGAGCACTTTTGATAGATCCTGACCACTGCAGACCGGGAACACCCCACAAGAGCTGCAGTTTTGGAGATGCTCTGACCCAGTCGTCTAGCCATCACAATTTGGCCCTTGTCAAACTCGCTCCAATCCTTACACTTGCCCATTTTTCCTGCTTCTAACACATCAACTTTGAGGACAAAATGTTCACTTGCTGCCTAATATATCCCACCCACTAACAGGAGCCGTGATGAAGAGATCATCAGTGTTCAGTTATAATGTTATGCCTGATCGGTGTTAAGTGCAATTATTAAAACCTAAATGGATTAAATGGATTGCACTGGAAACATCATAATTGAGGAGGCTTCGGCACTGAATGATGATCTCACCTTATTTGGGACAAGCGGGCACTCGAGACCACACTTACATGTGCCGTCTGTCCGCAGATACACCCTCACCTCATCCACAGATCGAAGTACTGTAGCACTCGGGCTGGAGAAGAAGAAAAAGAAAAAGATATGGCGTTTTAGTTTGACAGCTATTTTTCACTTGGTTTGATTTGATATCTAACAACTAACAATGACAAATGCATTATGTTAGAGAATATTGCACACCCGAGTAATGCATTGTGGCCGCATTACCACCTCAGGTGTGCATTATTTTCTAATAATTCAATGGCCCGTTGTCAATTATTCCGCTTATACTACGGTTACCACACCTCAAAACATTGTTCAGATTAGGGGTGTGCCATATCATACTGTCCACGATAACACCGGTATACATTTTTAATAAATACGGAAACCATTACTGTATATACGACCGCTTGAAGAAATCAGACCAATCATATAGGCTATCACAATCATGTATTTGTTTGATCTGTCCGTACGTATTTATTTTTGCTGGAAAATTTGTAGAAATGATCATTCTTTCTAAATGTGATATTAAACACTGTCCTGTGACTACAAATAAACAGAAACAGACACGACTTTCTTTTGACACATCTTGACACAAATGAATTCATTATGATCAATGTATCACTTATTATTGTAAAACATCGATGCTTGGGTTTTAAATCTTTTGTAAACGACAAAAATGCCAAAAAACAGCCGCTTTTATCATGTTCGATTTGCGATCTCGCTAGTTTCCAGTGATTTCTTTGATTCGTTTTTTGATAAAACTTCCATTTGTTGGTTAAATGATCTGCATGTTCTGTGTTGTCTTAGAACTGTATATTCCTGCCATATGAACAGTACTTTGACAGTCATTTTCCGCAAAGCTTTGAAACTATATGAATTGTGAAAAGTGCTTTATAAATAAATGTGAACCGCATTGAATATCTGCTACGAAAGCTTCATGAGAGTAGACAGTTTGTTTGCCGTGATTTGGTCGCGATTCTCTGATTGTTAGAGATTTCTTTAAAGAATCATGGGTAATGTAGTTTTTCACCAGGAATTCTGCTGGTAAACACAATTACTCAAGTTGAAATGATGGGGGCTTATGGCTTCAACAAAAGCAAATACCATAGATTATCAACTTCGTAGCTCACAGTAGGTCTGTATTTAAATGTTTCAAACTATCGTGCAAAATCACTTCCCCTTAATGGAGAAGATGAATGGGAATTTTACTCTATAGCACTTTGCTTTACCACTTACAAACCACACTGATCTTCGCATAAACTCTACCGCAGACCAGTTTGGAGCACTGCTTCCTCACTAACTAAACCCTAATGTCAAACACACCCGGGTCTGCACCAGAAACCCTAGCCAAAGCCAAACGTGCTTGCATGTGTTTGCTCGGGTGAAGTCACACACATCTGTGCGTAATCATCGTTGTCAGGCTATGTTCCCGATGAACCTTTTAATTGCAACACAGTTCATATTTGAGAAGAACAACAAACATATCACAGTAAACGCAAAATAATGTGTAGACGTACCTGATGTAAGACACAACCCCATCTTCCACTTTCCTCTGCCAGCCAACCGGGATCTGAGCGATGAGCGCCGTACCTCCATCTTTTTCTCCTGCTGCACTCTCACTGCCCCCCGTCATTTTCTGCTCACACACATCCAGCTCCTAAAGACAGAAACCAGGTTCAATTCAGATCCAAACTAGATTTGACGAAGATCAACTTACAACTCAGTTGGGATTGTGTTCACACTGAATCTAAATATGCCACTCCGCTTCTGACTATTCTGGATTCAGTAGCCATTCTTAAAGTGAATGAATGTGTTATGAAGTGACAGTTTTAAATTACATTTAAAATAATCAGTGTAGTGACAGAAACCAGTTTCAAATCAGATCGACTCACACTCAAGACTTACTTCAGTTGGAAATGTGTTCACACTGAATCTAAATATAGTCGTCACTCAACTTCTGAGCATTTAATCTGTGACTATTCTGGATTCAATATTCATTCATATATTTTGCTTTAGTCAAAATTGTTTGCAGAGACACTGCTATGGTAATCACTATGTCAATCATCAAAGGTTTGAGCATGACCCCTGTATTCAGTGAATAAACGTAGTTATAGTACGGAAACACATTGCAGTGTGTACGATACGTGGCGTTTAGAAATTCTGTAACTTAACTCTTTGTACCTTTTCATTTTTATACAGCCTTGGTCAGCACCATTCGTGAAATACACCCTTTAGAGGACATATACAAGGCATTAACGAAGCTCAACGCAACAGAACAAATCCGTCTTGACCCACAATCCTCAGCGGTCCTATCAAATGGACTGGGATGCTTCTCCACAAGCTGACAACCTGAAAACAAAGAAAAAAACATTTCAGTCGGGATCGACATTGCTTAAGTAAAGAATATAAACTATTTTAAACAATTTCCAATATAAGATGACTAGATGATATTTAAAATATTTAGATGATAAGTGACTGTTTGATCACCATATTTAAAATACATTTCAGTTGGGATCGACATTGCTTGATAAAAAAATATAAACTATTTTAAACAATTGGAAAAGTTAAGAAATACTAGATGATATTTGAACATTTAGATGACATTGATATACAACAAGGTACTGTTTGATCACTATATTCATGGACCACGGTTTCTAGCACTGAATACCATGGTAGGGTAGGGTACAAGTCCAAAAACACGGTACTTTTCGTTAGTGTATAGTTCTGACATATGGTTGACAGTTGAGTGAAAAGTGACAGTTGAAACTGATCCTCAACGCGCCAAGTCAAAAATTCAAATGTAAGTGATTTTAACGGTTTTTATTCTGGCATTAAGGCGGGTGACTGTGAGCGGCTAACGCTCAGGCTATGACGGGATCTGACTGGCGGAGCAGCGAGCTAAAGAGTAAACAAACCACCAAATATAAAAAGTGCCTAAAGTTTCGGAGAAATTAGGACGTAAATACGGAAAGAATATAGAAATACATCCGCCCAAGTACCGCACTGGTACTTTTGAAGACTGTACGTCCCGAAGAATAAACAAATGTCGCGTATTGACGGCTAGCTGGCCCATTCTTAAACATCCCATTTATATTGTAAGCGTATATGACACGCGATAACACTCCGATATTAACCAACGAAGCGGTCTTCGTTACATTAAAACGGAAGCGTCCTAGTTTGTCGCGTCGCGTACCGCGTAGACGCGCTGTTAGCTTTCTTTAGCTCGCGGGCTACGTACCTCTCTGTTTACGAAGTTTCCTGCTTCTTCGGCGCGCTGCACAACACAGGCGAAAGACAGAACAAGCGTCTAGATGGACTTGAGTTGCAAATGTCGCCGTTGCGGGAGCTGTTATTAACGCCGTGTGATTTTTAGGCACTTCCCCGCGTCTTCATCCATCCGAGCCGTCCTGCTTAAAAACAAAGAGCAATAACGCTTGGTTTTATTGCGCCCCGTGCATTGTCGTCCAATTTCGCGTGAATCCTGCTCGGCCGCGGAGCGTGCGATCGCTTCATTCAAAGGTTCATCGCCCTCCTAAGCGTCTTTACTGTGTGCATATGCGAGCGAGGCGTTGATTGTGGATGTGTGATGGTGCTTTTAGTTTATCTTCGTTTCCAAGTTCCTATTTTTCCTTAGGATCCTGTGCCAAAAAAAAAATCATGGAGTTTTCGTCCGCGCATGCGCAGTAGCTGCTGTCGGGGTTGGGAATTCCGTACAATTTCAAAGCCGCTAGGAGGAGCGAGAGAGCCACTCGTGAAGAGGAAACGCGCCCTAGTACAATAATGATGGATACACTTCTGTTGAAGTGAGATGTTTGGTCTAAAACTACACCCTTTTTTAACTTTGCTTATTGTAAAATAAATATTTGTGAGGTATTGTATTATTATTATTATTTAATTTTTTTAAATCCGGGCCGCATTTAAACAAGCCCGTGACATTATCTCAATCAGTTAAATTTGAATTTTTGTCTTGGCGCGTTGATCAGTTTCAACGGTCACTCTAATTGTAAGATGTTGTTTTTGCGTCACTACATAGAGGATTTATCTTCTTGATTTTTTTATGTTTTAGTTATACACCTAAACTGTTGTGCCTTCTAAATAGCATGCTTATATAAAATAAAACAAATAAAATATCAAATCAGTCTATTATGTTTTTCTATGCAGTCAATAAAGAAGAAAACGGCTAGAAATGTTCAGTTAACGATTTCCCCCGAATTTATGATCAGCCTCAAACTACTCGAAATGTCATTTAAATTGAATTCAAACGCTCTAGTAACCTTAGATGTTCGCGAACTTCATCTGGAAATGTGCTTTCATTGAATTGAGCAGGAGGCGAGAATATCCTGAGAGAAAGATATTCCTGTTCGTCTGCCATAAAATGATTCTACACACACGCATATCTTCATTGGCCTTATTGTGTCAGTTAGCTGAGAAAACAAAAAATGGTTCGCCCGTAAGTACTTTATAATTACTGAGGGAAATCGCAGATAAAACCCATTTAGTGTGGAGGAAAGATGTAGGAAATCAGGGCTATTTCTAAGCATATGGTGTTGTAAAATGTCTGTTATTCTCTTGAGCAGAAATGTGATTCGCTGGCACAATATGAACATTTGGGTGCGAGTTAGAAATATAAATCAGATCAACCTCCTACTGCGACGAAGGCAGGTAACTCGACAAAGTTTTCCAAACAGAGCGAGTTATTTAGAGTTAAACCTGTTAAAACTTCAAAGGAATGTTGAGTAAACACAACTTTGGGGAATAAAAGCATAACCTGCCAATAGAATTACACGCTCGGAGGTGATAACCATTAGGCAGTGGGGAGACTACACAGCAACAGCCAACCGATCGTGACGTGTTAGTAGCGTCTCCACGCGAGCGGTGCCCTGCTCCTGGAAACAGTATTTGAGGTTTCTATTCGCTAACCTTACGCGCATCCCACTTGCGCTGTTGCTAGGCAATACATTGCACGCTTTGCACCATGCAAGTTTAACTACTTAACTCTTGTATTTGGAATAGTTTCAGAATACTAACGAGATGAGTCCCTGGTGACATCAGTTGGCCAGGAGTTAAAGGGCACCCCGTGTTGTAGCTAATAACAAGCAGTTAAAACGGGGGTGTAGCCTACCTGTTAATTAAATACAAACTGTAAACTAATTACCATCATTTTATTTACTACAGGACAACACAACATGATTAACATTCAAATCTGTGACATCATCTCAATCATTTGAATTTTTGACTTGGCGCGTTGAGGATCAGTTTCAACTGTCACTCCATATGTCAGAACTGTACACTATAACGAAACAATACGTGTTTTACATTATACACAACCACTGTTATTCCACCATTCCCAGTGCCACAGCAACAGTCTTAACTCGTGTTGAAAAAAAAATACAAGGGAGGTTTTAGGGTTCAGATCAAACCCTGGACAAGTGATCACCCACTGGTGTATCCATTAAAGTATACCATGGTCCCACACTATAGAAGAACCATTTTGTGTCAGTAACGTTTTAATAATCTAATGAACATTTTTTTCCACTTTTTGTCCAATGGATGTTCATGGAACCATCAATGGCAATAAATAACATATTTTTGTCAAAACACATCTGCCCAAATGACACTTTGCGTGCCCTATCTAGACTACATGCTATACATTTAGGGTGGGTTCTCGGACACAGATTAAACCCTAATCTTGTGCTGATATACACTGAAAGATCTTTAAAGACTTATCTGTGAACTAGATTCTGACCTTTACCATTTTAACGTCACTTTATGGGCTCAGGTGTGTTGAACAATAACATGTAATCATACCGAACAACTCCTTTCTTCTTCTTTTTAATGCAGTATACTGATTGTGTATCTCGTTGTTATGTTGTCAAGTGGACTGGAATGAAATGGCTAAGGAACGCAGCTCGGGTGGGGTGGGATTGTTCAAACTCCTATGGAATATCCTCGTTCCATATAGTGCTGAACTGGATGCATTTGGAAACATGAAAGAATCGCCTCAGGTCACTAGAGAGGAATTATTAAAGATGAAAATGAATATGAACGTTGCCTATTTTTATAGGTGCATATGCGAACGCAAGCAAAAATGGACACATTTTTCCTACATCCTTATAGGGTAGTTTGTCAGTTTTTTTTTCTTTCTAACGAAAGGTTGTTTAATAAAACATGCTCGGGTTCTGCTAGTCTTATCTCCAACTAGAAACCGGTTGCCAACGATTGCATCATTCCTTTCATGTGACTCCCTTACGCCCCAAATTCGTCCTGGCCGTCTTATGACTGCATCACATCTTCCCGCTCACACAAACTCGCGCAGAGCGAGACAACCAGCAAAGTCATCAAGTCCCGCCCCTCCCGCCCAGCGCGCCTGCTCATTGGATGTCTCTAAGCAGAAGAATTTCGACCGCCTCGCTTCATTGGCGCACACGGCCGACCATCTCCTGTCAGTTTCTCGTAATCTCGATTAGGTTGCACCTTGAGATCCTTCCCCCAGAGTTCGGTTGGAGTCACTCTATAAATGTCCCCGGGAGTTTCCGAAATCCACACTCGGTGACTTCAACTGAACAATGGTTAACATGAGCTATCACCAATCGCTACAAAAACACACGCAGACCCTGAATCCGAAACAGCCGAGGAAAAGAAATAATAAAAAGAAAAGGGTGAGTGACATCCCTCTATTTTTCTATTCTTTTTTGTGATGCGATGTACTTTTCTTGCTGGTGTATGTCAAGCTTTTCCTTCTGGAGAACAGGAATGCGCGTGTTTTGGCGACTATCCCAGGCTGTTTTTGGAATACAGTTGCTCAACTCAAATTTCACAGGATTTCCGTCCGTTATTTTCTTTACTTAACCCAACATCGTTGCGCTTTATCTTCCTGGTTTATTCATAATCACTTTAATAGTTATTTACCAACAAAACTACGTAATGACAGCTGTCATTTCGCTACAATCGCGGCATTTACGACGCGCACGCGAACTTTTTTAGCGAACGTTTTATTTTTAACGGTTATTTTGTGATTTGTTATTGATCGCCAGTAACGCCTCCTCAACGGAACTGCGCTACGTCAACTTTCTACACTTTAAGAAATCAAATGGATGTAGTCACGGACGCTAACTCGCTGTCTTTTTATATCGCTAACGTACTTTTAAAGTGTTATTTTGGTGCGAAGTGTTCGCCCTTTGTTTCCTCGCTCCCGTACTTTGATTCCATGACGTCATTGGCTCGCTGTCAGTTTCGTAAACCCCCGCTCCAGATGGGCACAATTATAGTAGTTTATAAAAGAAAATTCATTTAAACTATTTAAGTGACACAATAAGGTGTTTAGTTATTTTAAAATATTCGATTTAGTCACCCTTTGGAGTAACCAGCCATAATACAACAAACAAACTCCATTATTATTTATTATTTAATAATAGATAATATAATTTTAAGTTAAATATCGCATTACACCGCATATATAAATTAATCACCGCATAATTATACAAATATTATATAAAAAATAAACCTCGCGTGAGTGCCTCTATGTTGCACAGAAGCGGTTATTTCAGCTGAACTTGAATGTCTTCGCTTGTTTTGACAGACTGTCTGCTCTCAGACTCACGCAGAGGGCGCCCTCGAGCACACAATGCGCCTTTGTTTACATAAAAAAAACACAGTGACCTAATTTTACATTTAAGATTAAAGAATCAATAATTGCTACGGGTTATTTTTTACGAGCATTCGACCTTGAAGGCCCTTCATCTTTGTTCTTGCACGTGTTTGTTTCACAGCTGAAATATTTATATGTAAATAGTTTTTGAGCTGTTACATTTTTTATTTCTCTAGAATTATTGGGACAAAATATCGCCACCAACCCACATTCAAACTTGATTGACGAGACACTTTTAAAGGTGAGCACCTTTTTATAGTTTATATTGTTTTTATTGAAGCACAAGAATGATTGGAATAAAAATAAACATTAAAGGAGGCTATAATAAACAGCAACTTATTTTTCTCTGCTCATGCATGCTTCTGAAACTCTTCCTTAAAGCTGGTTATTTATGTATTGTGCAATAACGCCGTTCGGCCACTATGTGTCCCTGTTGCACCCAGTGGCCGAGCAGTCAATCTTATTGTCGCGTATATAATAGCAGGTCACCCAGATAAATCGGCTATTCCCAAAACCTGGTGCAGGTGTGCTGACGTGTTAAAGCTCCCTCTAGATGTATCGGTCTCGTCGTCACAGTGCACCAACAGCATTCAGAGGTTTGTTTTCATCACTTCCTTTAGATAGTTTTTTTTTTTTTGTGGGTCAGGTCTGGTGTGCTAGGTGTGGGAGCATATCGTATTGTGTCTGTGGATAGCGACTGATTGGTGCGATGACTGCGGAGTGGCTGTACCCCCCTGGTGTGGGGCCGCTATGTGGTGCAGAGTTGGAGGCGTGGTATGAAGACCTACAGGATATATTGGGCTCCGACGCAGGCGGGGCCAAACTTACGCGAGCCCCGCCTTGCTCCGAGGTCAGTAACGTCAAACGCTGTTCTACAGTCGCGTCCGTACAACGTTTTTCCTTAACGGTTTGTCTTCTTCGCCTCTCATGCAGAAGGAACCCGAGTTTCTGGATGTTTTGGAGAGCTGCTCGCTCACCTGGTTGACGGAGGGGCAGGTATGGGGCGACGGCGTGCAACGCGTGACCGACGACCCGCCGCCGACGCCTCCGCGACAGGAGGAGCGGAGAGGCGGCGATTCGGAGCACACCTCGTCCGGAGGAGACCTGCTTCCGCCCGAGTTCTTCGAGCTCCTCAGCGAAGGAGGCGTGGGCTCGGTGGAAACGATGGTCGGCGGCGGGTACCACCTTCACCCGCCTCCGTCTCCGGCCGCCAGCGAGGAGGAGCTCCCCATGGTTCCTGACACGTCCTCCTGCTCCTCGGCGTCCCGCTCACCCTCCCTCAACTGCTCCCCGCCGGCGTCCCCTCCCGCCTCCTCGCGGCCGGGCAAGAGGAAGCGAGGCGGCGAGAAAGGAGGCGCGCTGTGCTCGCCGTCCCCCGGGAAGAAGAGCAGAAGAGAGCGCGAGCAGGAGAACGAGAGGAAGGTGCAGGAGCTGACGGATCAGAATGAGCGGCTCAAAGCTGAGATCGAGCGGCTGGGAGAGGAGGTGCAGAGGACGCGCCGGGCGCTCATCGAGAGACTCGTCAACACCAGGAGGTGAAGGAGCAACAGGAAAGAAGGGCTTGAAGGGAAGCGAACAATTGACCATGAAATGCACATTTAGATGGAGATAAAGGACACGTGGGACGGGGGGGAGAGAGGAAGGTTCACAGAGCGTCTCCCACTGAGAGAGAAAGAGAAAGTCAGATTAAGCCGTAGAAAAGAAAGAATGTGGAAACACGTCCCGGTCAAAACTCGCCCCAAACCCAATTCGATTTTTCATAAAGAATATGAGGCTTTTTCAGTAGATTAATAACGTTTGTTAGGCATTTACTACTATGATAAATGTTACTAAAAATATCAAAAGCAAAAATTAAATTAGATGAGTGAGAAAATAAACGCCTAATTTTAAAATTATTTAGATATTTAAACCAGCAAAAATTAAAGGCAAGTGCTACTGTTTAAATGTTACAGTTTAACGAATGACACTACAAATCAATTAAAGAGCGACTGCATTACAGCAATAAAATATCAAAAGCGAAGAAGAAATTAGATTAAAAAACGGAAGCCGAATTTCACATTTTTTTGCAGTAAATTAAACAATGTTTTAAACATTTAAACCAGCACAAAATTAAGACAGTAAAACAAATACTAAATATTTTTTTAAGTGATCAAAGGAGGACACAAATTTAAGAATGAGATATTTTGCATTACATTCATAAAAATGCACTTGACTTATGAAAAAAAAAAAAACATTACAATACAAATACCTCAGTGATAAATAAATATTTTTTAAATGGACATGAGATTGCTTTTTACATTTTATTGCTGTAATGCAAAGAAGAAATTAGATAAATTAGAAAACGAAGCCCAATTTTACAAAGGTTGTTACATTTTTTTTCTAATACAACATTTTAAACATTTAAATCAGCAAAAATTAAATGCATTATGTCTAAATGTTACAATTTAACAAATGACACTTTGAATAAATTAAAGAATGAGATTGCATTACAGCAATAAAAACATCAAAAACAAAGAAATAAAGCCACATTTTACCAAAGTTTAAATGCGTTTTTAAACATTTAAATCTGCTAAAATGAAAGGCAAGTGCTACTGTTTAAATGTTACAATTTAACGAATGACACTACGAATAAGATTGCATTACAGCAATACAACTATCAAAAGCAAAGAAGAAATTAGATTAAATTTTGTGCACGAATTTAAAACGACAATGTTTTAAACCAGCAAAAATGTAAAACGGCAAGACAAATACAAATCTTTTTTAAATAATCAAGAGAGGACATTTTGCATTAAACAAAATGCTGTATGCATTTAACTCACAATCACAATGCAAAAAAACGAAATGGTACTAAAAATCCACCTTGATTTTATTCAAGCGAAGTCGGGGTGTTTTTGACCGGTTTTCGTGGGATTCACCAGGTAATATCGCGAAGGAAAGCCTAACGCAACTTTTATTAAACCACCCAAAGGTTAATCAACTTTCTGTGTAATTGAAAGCTGTCTTGAGGGAATGTAGCAGAGACGATGGAAGAACTGCAATAACCAGAAGAAGAAGCGGCGTGATTGTATCTGTAACCGTGATTGTAGGTGCGTCTGATTGTGAGCAGAAGCTCGATCGGGCTGATGTGTTAACGACAGGGCTTTAAATGTGTTGATTAGTAGCTCAGGACTGTTATTCTGAACGATTGTGAGCCGTTTCTCTCTGCGCTCACCACCAACCCGAGGCCTCTAAGCGTGAGTGTGTGTGTGTGTGTGTGTGTGTGTGTTGAGAGGAAGGGGGAAGCTATGAATGGTGATTTTGCTCTCACTTATTTCTCTTTTTCAATATTTTTAGATCTAGCGGTTTATAACACTCTCTGCCTCTGATCCATGCCTATTTTTCTATATGTGTATCACATGATCATCATTACATGTATAATCATTTCCTATTATTGGAGTAAACGTGCATGCCGAATTACTGTATTAGCGTAGCAAATTTTTATCTGGATTTTATTTAGACTTGTATTACACACATTTTGCTATTAAAATTTTTAAATGAACCAAATCGAGTCTGTGAGATTTTTGTCTTGGTGTTTATTGAGTGTATGAATAAAATGACATGGTTGTACCACAGAAAGATTAAACGGGTAATACATTGATTTTATTGCATTTTTTAAAAATTTCTCTGCATGTAAAAATGATTGGTTGCATGTTTATAGGAGTGGTTGAATAGTGCAGTTCCCAGAAAATATTGTAAAATATAAAGTTTATTTTTCTTCCTCGTGTTCACCTTTATTTCTTCTTCCCTTTGGGAGCAGCCGGCTCTGGGTTCTTGCCCTCTGCAAGAGAAAGCTGTTTTTTCAGCTCAATTAATTTGGTGACTTCCTCCCCAATGACTGACTTCTCGGCTTTCTGAGCCTTCAGAGCTCGCACTTTATCGCCCTGGAACATAAACACACACCAATGAATCATGAAAATATATAAATCTTCAGTTAAAGACTTGTATTAAAAAGGTAATAAATGAGAAAAAAAATCCTGTTAAAAACTAAAAAATAAAATGTATATTAAATATCATTTTTTAAAATATTCTAACATAACAAAGGATAAAAACAATACACAAATGCAGATACTAAGGCGCCACAGAAGAAAATGGCGGCGCACTTGAACTTAGATTATATTGAAAAGACATAAAAAAATTCTGGTCTGGAAAATTGACATCTTCGCTCTTTATTCAAACATACATTTTTGATTTTGTAATCATATTTGCGTAGTTGTGCTAGTCTTATTTGGGATAATAATGAAACATGACAAATTGTGCAGCAATTTTGGGCCGGGCAGTCATAGAGAATATGAACATGCAAAAACAAGAGAACCAACAAAATATATTAATAACTGATCAATGTTTGCTTTTTGTTTTTCTATGCATTTGTTTTTTTTTGCATTGTACAATAAAACCCGTAGCTGAAGATCGTCGACTTATAATTGTCAGATGCATATCGTAACCAAGTTTAGTGTTTTGTTCTTCCTTCATATTTAAAATATTACAAAAATGTAAATATTTTCTTCATTTTTTTTAATGGTTTAATCATCCTTCTAGGGTCATTAAAAACAAATATGCCCTCCAGACATCACTTTTGTGTGTGACACTATTGTGTGTGTGTGTAAGAGGAGTGTGTTTGTTAGAACATGAGTGTTGTTAGAGTGTATGTGTGTGTTTGTCTGCATGTGAGTGAGTGTGTGTAAGAGGAGTGTGTGTGTGTAATAGTGTGTGTGTGTGTGTGTGTGTTAGAGCGTGAGTGTTGTGAGAGTATATGTGTGTGTTAAGAGTGTGTGTGTGTCTGCCTGCGTGTGAGTGAGCGTGTGAGAGAGTGTGTGTGCACGTGTGAGAGTTAGAGCGTGTGTGTGTAAGAGGAGTGTGTGTGTGTAATAGTGTGTGTTTATGTGTGTGTGTGTTAGAGCGTGTGCGTGTGCGCGACAGCGTGTTAGAGCGTGAGTGTTGTGAGAGTGTATGTGTGTTAAGAGTGTGTGTGTCTGCATGCGTGTGAGAGAGTGTGTGTGCAAGAGTGTGTGTGTTAGAGTGTGCGTGTGTGCGCGTGAGAGCGTGTGTGTGTGTGAGAGGGAGCGTGTGTGTGAGAGCGTGTGAGAGAGCGTGTTTGTGAGAGCGAGCGTGTGTGAGTGTGAGAGCGAGCGTGTGTGAGTGTGAGAGCGAGCGTGTGTGAGTGTGAGAGCGAGCGTGTGTGAGTGTGAGAGAGTGAGTGTGTGTGTGTGAATGTGTGTGAGAGAGAGTGTGAATGTGTGTGAGTGTGTGTAAGAGTGTGTGTGTGTGTGTGTGTGTGCAAGAGTGTTGTGTGTGTGAGAGTGTCGTGTGTGTGTACAGGTTTATCTATACCTGTAAGGGCCAAATGTCCTCACTTATATGGTGAAATATTATGACAACCTACTAGTGAGGACATTTTAGTTAAAAGGCTTATAAATCGGTCAAAACATGTTTGTATATTAATCTAGTGTGTTACACGTTTCTGTGATGAGTAGGTTTGGGGTCAAAGGTCGAGTTAGACCATAAAAATATAACTTGATATAAAATCAATGGAAGTCTATGCAATGTCCTCACTAATATAGTGATGTGTGTATGTGTGTGTGTGAGAGTGTGTGTGTGAGAGTGTTTTTGTGTGTGTGTGCGTGTTTTTGTGTGTGTGTGTGAGTGTGTGTCAGGAAGAGAGAGAAAGAGTGTGTGCGTGTGAGTGAGTGAGTGCGTTTATGAGAGTGTGTGTGTGAATGTGTGCGAGTGTGTGTGTGAGTGTGTGCGAGTGTGTGTGAGTGCATGTGTGTACGTCTGTGTGTGTGTGTGTGTGTGTGAGAGTGCGTGTGTGTACGTCTGTGTGTGAGTGTGTGTGTGTGTGAGAGAGGGTGTGTGAGTGCGTGTATACGTGTGTGTGTACGTCTGTGTGTGTGTGTGTGTGTGAGTGCGTGCGAGAGTGCGTGTGTGTACGTCTGTGTGTGAGTGAGTGAGTGTGTGTACGTCTGTGTGTGTGTGTGTGTGTGTGTGTTTTTGTGAGAGTGTGTGTGTGAGTGCGTGCGAGTGTGTGAGAGTGCATGTGTGTACGTATGTGTGTGTGTGTGTTTTTGTGTGTGTGTGAGTGCGTGCGGGTGTGTACGTCTGTGTGTGAGTGTGTGTGTGTGTGTGTGAGAGAGGGTGTGTGAGTGCGTGCGAGTGTGTGTGTGTGTACGTCTGTGTGTGTGTGTGTGTTTTTGTGTGTGTGAGAGTGCGTGCGAGTGTGTTTGAGAGTGCGTGTGTGTACGTCTGTGTGTGAGTGAGTGTGTGTGTGTGTGTGAGTACACGTCTGTGTGTGAGTGTGTGTGAGTGAGTGTGTGTTCTTACTTGTTCAGCCACTAAAGCCGTGAGCTCTCTGGCTCTCTCTGGATCTGCGTTCACACTCAGTGAGGCGTCTGCGGCTCTGGCTCTGGCTCCGGCTCCGGCTCCGGCGCTGGGTTTGGTCTCGACTGCGGCGCCGCTGGAACTCTGGGACAGAAACACAAAAATCAATAATTTCAAATAGTATATTATGGGCACGTTTTAGAATAAAAATAAAAGCAAAAATAACAAGGCCGCAAAAAAATGACATGCATTTGTTTCTTTATATTTAAATCTTTATCAATTCTATAAAAATTATTTGGTAATTCATAAGAGCAACCACACACACAAACATACATCAGTTAGTGCAGGCAGGCCTGTGAAATCATCGCTCCTAAATAAACGTTAAAGAGAATCAGGAATGAGGTTTGTTGTCTCTGAGACTCGCCGCCGTGGGCAGAGAGACGGCGCTGAGGCTGACAGACGAGGCTTTGATCCAGAGCTGCCGTCTCTGAATATAGACATCATCAGCGAATCGATTTCACAGACGGTTACAGTGAAAACACACACAAAGCCGTGAGAACACAGAGCGGTCACACACACGTCTACCTTCGCTTCTACACTCTCGTCTTCTGGCTGAAAGAGGCAGAGAATCACACAAACAACCGGAGATGATAAACGTCATTCTTTCTTCCATCGGAGGGAATGAGAAACATCAAAACGTGAAGCTGATCTTCATCAGATCTGGCTTTTAATTCATCAGGGCTCTTACACTTCTGTCCGATGAACTGTTCCACTATATATATATATATATATAGATTGTATGAATAAAATACATGGTTGTACCAGAGTAGCAGAGCAGAAAATGATCATGACCTATGAAATAATCACTTAAACAGAATTATTTGCATTTTAGAAAGGATTGTTGCAAATTTATAGGAGCGGTTAAATATTGCATTGAAACTTTTCCAGATGTGCACAAATATTTTTAGAAATTATTTTATAGAGATCACACTCACAAAGAGCAATTTCCAGCTGATAAAAATTATATTATATATAAATAAATAATTGTATAAGATGGATGGATAGGGGAGATATTAAAAAATTATGTATAATGAAATATTTTATCGAATTATTTTTTCATAAACGAAAATATTTTTTATATATTTTATATAATTTGTTTTGATGAATTGTCAGGATCACACTCACAAAGAGCAATTTCTAGCTGTTAAAAAATATTATAAAAAAATAATTATATAAATTTAATAAATTCAAAAGATAGACAGATATTTTTTCATATATATTTTTAAAAAATATTATTTTATATAATTATTTTAAAACACATACATATTATAATAATATTATATGTATATTTCTTCTTTTTTTCTTCTAAATGACTTTTGATGAATTTTCAGGATTGTGTTAATGTCCATAAATGCGCCTGTCCCGTTTCTGCAGGAGAATCCTGATTAATAACGGATGAGTGACGAACCTGTTGTCCTCCAAATCTTTTCCTCAGAGCCTCAATCTGCTCGTTCTCCAACTTTTGGAACAAAGGACTGACCTGTAGGAGAGGTCAAAAAAGGTAAAAAATATGAAAATGATGATCTGTATTTGTAATAATGCTGTGCTCTTTCTACTCAAACAGTATGAGAGGGAGAGAGGCGTCACCGTGCCGATGCGGTGCCCGGCTGGCAGTGAGCAGACGAAGCGTCCCGACCCCTGCAGCATGGCACTGGCACAGTTGGGCGGAGCCTGGAGCTGGGCACGGATGGTGTGACTGACAGTGGGCATGTACGGCTCCAGCACGGCAGACAGGAGACACGCCACGTTCACCGACACGCCCGTCACGGTCCCGGCGCGCTGCCTGCAGCACAACACACGCAAACATCACAGCCAATCAGGACCAGTCAACATGCTGAGGAGAGAGAAACTCTTTTTCTCCCAAACTATTATCCCTGTACATTATAGAAATAATGGTGACACTTTACAATAATGTCCCATTAGTTCATGCATTAACTAACAATTACAGTATATATATTAATCTTTTTAAACGTTGCTTATAATCTATCCATCCACAATTCTTACTACTTTCTGAAAGGTATGCAAGGTTCTGTTCGTTAACTACATTAGTTAACAATAATTCTAAAGCATTTATTAATCTTAGTTCATATTAATTTCTACATTTACTAAAACTTTATTAAAATCAGAAGTTGTATCTTTTAAATGGATCTGATCTGATATAAACTAATAATAAACCAGGGTTATCATCGTTAAAAAAAACTGTTAAAAACATTTCTGTTAATTGAAATAAAGCTGAAATAAAATATAATTATTAGATCAAAAGCCTAAAATTATTAATCGTAAATAACTAAAACTGAAATAAAACCTAAATAGCATTATTTAAAAACAGACAAAACTAATAAAATGACAAAAGCACAACGAAACGACTAAAAATTTAACTAAAAATATAAAAATCAAATAAAAGTCAAACTAAAATAACACTGCAATGAACTAACAAAGATGAATAAATACTGTAAGAAATGTTATTTAATGCATCATCTAATGTTAACTAATGGACCTTATTAAAATAAAATAAAAATATTAATAAAACAAAACAAAAAAAATAGAGAGAGAGAAAAAAAAATGGGATAACAACTGAGATATTAGAATTATTTATATAATATTTTTTTTTCATATACTGTATGTTTTATTTTTAAATATTATTTTAGATATTTTTTTCATATATATATTATTTTTAATATTTTATATACATTGTTTTAAATTTCAATGACTTCCAATAATAAAAATATAAAACAAATATTTTTTATAAATAATTGTATAAAAAATTATTATATATAAAAATAAATCTATAAATGAAAAAAGAGATAGATATAATATAATTTTAATATATATATATATATATATATATATTTTTTTACTTTTTTATTTTATATATATATATATATATATATATATATATATATATATATATATATATATATATATATATATATATATATATATATATATATATATATATATATATATATAAACATTTTCCCCCCAAAAAACATTTCTATGACTTTGATGAATTTCCACAAATACGTCTGGCCTGGAAATCCCAATTCCCGTTTCTGCAGGAGAACCCTGATTAATAACGGATGAATATCTTTGACGAACCAAAAAGATAATTAAGAAATTATTTGTCCTTTATATTTTATTCACGGTTAGTGCATTTCTGTCGCAGCAGACGTGATCATGTGACTTGCCTCTCGCCGTCGCCCCCTTTGATCTTCTTCCAGGGCTCATTAACCTGGATGTACTGATTCCCATGCCGAGAGATGTTCAGGATGCACTTCAGAGCGTCACGGATCCTGAACAAACACATGATGAGAGTTTAATGCACTTACATCTGTACACATGCACAATATTATAAGACAAACACATGCATGCAGAAGATTAATGTGAGAAATAAATGCTTCTTCGTCCAGTAATTTCATAATCCCACGGCTTTTGTTTCACAATTAATTTCCAAGACACTTCCAGTTGTTTGTGATAATGGCAAGGACTTTAAGCAATCATTTTATACAAATTACCTGATATCTCCTGCTAACCCTGATTTATAGAGGAATTACTAGCCCCTGAAATATTATAGAGCTGAGAAAAACCAGACAAATTCAATTAGAGGCTGGAAGAGCTGCACGAGTCTGGATAAACTGAGTATAACCATATTTTATTAAATAGAGATTACAATTCTCACATGATTCTGAACAGACAAATACACAAAATAGCACATAATTTACTAGAGGTTCTGACAAATGAACATATTTCATTTAAATTTTTTCAGTTTGAATGAATGAATGATTCAATGACTCACTCATAAAGACTTCACTTGTTTCATTACTGGATGAATCAGTGTTTTTGAATGAATCTCTTGAGTGAATGATTCAATGACTCACTCATAAAGACTTCACTTGTTTCATTACTGGATGAATCAGTGTTTTTGAATGAATCTCTTGAGTGAATGATTCAATGACTCACTCATGAAGACTTCACTTGTTTCATTACTGGATGAATCAGTGTTTTTGAATGAATCTCTTGAGTGAATGATTCAATGACTCACTCATAAAGACTTCACTTGTTTCATTACTGGATGAATCAGTGTTTTTGAATGAATCTCTTGAGTGAATGATTCAATGACTCACTCATGAAGACTTCACTTGTTTCATTACTGGATGAATCAGTGTTTTTGAATGAATCTCTTGAGTGAATGATTCAATGACTCACTCATGAAGACTTCACTTGTTTCATTACTGGATGAATCAGTGTTTTTGAATGAATCTCTTGAGTGAATGATTCAATGACTCACTCATGAAGACTTCACTTGTTTCATTACTGGATGAATCAGTGTTTTTGAATGAATCTCTTGAATGAATGATTCAATGACTCACTCATAAAGACTTCACTTGTTTCATTACTGGATGAATCAGCGTTTTTGAACAAATCTTTTGAATGAATGATTCAATGACTTACTCATAAACACTTCACTTGTTTCATTACTGGATGAATCAGTGTTTTTGAACAAATCTTTTGAATGAATGATTCAATGACTCACTCATGAAGACGTCACTTGTCTCATTGCTGGATGAATCAGTGTTTTTGAACGAATCTCTTGAGTGAATGATTCAATGACTCACTCATAAAGACTTCACTTGTTTCATTACTGGATGAATCAGTGTTTTTGAATGAATCTCTTGAGTGAATGATTCAATGACTCACTCATAAAGACTTCACTTGTTTCATTACTGGATGAATCAGCGTTTTTGAACAAATCTCTTGAATGAATGATTCAATGACTCACTCATAAAGACTTCACTTGTTTCATTACTGGATGAATCAGTGTTTTTGAACGAATCTCTTGAATGAATGATTCAATGACTCACTCATAAAGACTTCACTTGTTTCATTACTGGATGAATCAGTGTTTTTGAATGAATCTCTTGAGTGAATGATTCAATGACTCACTCATGAAGACTTCACTTGTTTCATTACTGGATGAATCAGTGTTTTTGAACGAATCTCTTGAATGAATGATTCAATGACTCACTCATAAAGACTTCACTTGTTTCATTACTGGATGAATCAGCGTTTTTGAACAAATCTTTTGAATGAATGATTCAATGACTTACTCATAAACACTTCACTTGTTTCATTACTGGATGAATCAGTGTTTTTGAACAAATCTTTTGAATGAATGATTCAATGACTCACTCATGAAGACGTCACTTGTCTCATTGCTGGATGAATCAGTGTTTTTGAACGAATCTCTTGAGTGAATGATTCAATGACTCACTCATAAAGACTTCACTTGTTTCATTACTGGATGAATCAGTGTTTTTGAATGAATCTCTTGAGTGAATGATTCAATGACTCACTCATGAAGACTTCACTTGTTTCATTACTGGATGAATCAGTGTTTTTGAACGAATCTCTTGAGTGAATGACTCAATGACTCACTCATAAAGACTTCACTTGTTTCATTACTGGATGAATCAGCGTTTTTGAACAAATCTTTTGAATGAATGATTCAATGACTCACTCATGAAGACGTCACTTGTCTCATTGCTGGATGAATCAGTGTTTTTGAATGAATCTCGAACGAATGATTCAATGACTCACTCGTAAAGACTTCACTTGTTTCATTACTGGATGAATCAGTGTTTTTGAACAAATCTTTTGAATGAATGATTCAATGACTCACTCATAAAGACTTCACTTGTTTCATTACTGGATGAATCAGTGTTTTTGAATGAATCTCGAACGAATGATTCAATGACTCACTCGTAAAGACTTCACTTGTTTCATTACTGGATGAATCAGTGTTTTTGAACAAATCTTTTGAATGAATGATTCAATGACTCACTCATAAAGACTTCACTTGTTTCATTACTGGATGAATCAGCGTTTTTGAACAAATCTTTTGAATGAATGATTCAATGACTCACTCATAAAGACTTCACTTGTTTCATTACTGGATGAATCAGCGTTTTTGAACAAATCTTTTGAATGAATGATTCAATGACTCACTCATAAAGACTTCACTTGTTTCATTACTGGATGAATCAGTGTTTTTGAACAAATCTTTTGAATAAATGATTCAATGACTCACTCATAAATACTTCACTTGTTTCATTACTGGATGAATCAGTGTTTTTGAACAAATCTCGAGTGAATGATTCAATGACTCACTCATAAGGACTTCACTTGTTTCATTACTGGATGAATCAGTGTTTTTGAACAAATCTTTTGAATGAATGATTCAATGACTCACTCATAAAGACTTCACTTGTTTCATTACTGGATGAATCAGTGTTTTTGAACGAATCTCTTGAGTGAATGATTCAATGACTCACTCATAAAGACTTCACTTGTTTCATTACTGGATGAATCAGCGTTTTTGAACAAATCTCTTGAATGAATGATTCAATGACTCACTCATAAAGACTTCACTTGTTTCATTACTGGATGAATCAGCGTTTTTGAACAAATCTCTTGAATGAATGATTCAATGACTCACTCATAAAGACTTCACTTGTTTCATTACTGGATGAATCAGCGTTTTTGAACGAATCTCGAGTGAATGATTCAATGACTCACTCATGAAGACTTCACTTGTTTCATCACTGGATGAATCAGTGTTTTTGAATGAATCTCTTGAGTGAATGATTCAATGACTCACTCATAAATACTTCACTTGTTTCATTACTGGATGAATCAGTGTTTTTGAACAAATCTCGAGTGAATGATTCAATGACTCACTCATAAGGACTTCACTTGTTTCATTACTGGATGAATCAGTGTTTTTGAACAAATCTTTTGAATGAATGATTCAATGACTCACTCATAAAGACTTCACTTGTTTCATTACTGGATGAATCAGTGTTTTTGAACGAATCTCTTGAGTGAATGATTCAATGACTCACTCATAAAGACTTCACTTGTTTCATTACTGGATGAATCAGCGTTTTTGAACAAATCTCTTGAATGAATGATTCAATGACTCACTCATAAAGACTTCACTTGTTTCATTACTGGATGAATCAGTGTTTTTGAACAAATCTTTTGAATGAATGATTCAATGACTCACTCATAAAGAATTCACTTGTTTCATTACTGGATGAATCAGTGTTTTTGAACAAATCTTTTGAATGAATGATTCAATATCTCACTCATAAAGACTTCACTTGTTTCATTACTGGATGAATCAGTGTTTTTGAACAAATCTCTTGAATGAATGATTCAATGACTCACTCAAAGACTTCACTTGTTTCATTACTGGATGAATCAGTGTTAACTATAAACTATTATCCCAGTACTTCTGTGATAATTTGAGGCATTGTGTGTAACTCCTGACCTGACTTTATCCAGCAGCTGGATGTACTGCTTGAGCTCCCAGCACACCTGAGCGATGAGCCGCTTATCATCCTCATTCAGGAGCATCTCAGGAACGCAGCCGTCGAAGAACTTACTCACAAACATCCCTGCCCTGTGGAAACATTATTAGTAAATGTTGAGATGAATATGAACTAATATTAATAAATGCTTCAGAAGTATTGTTCATTGTTAGTTCATGTTAACTAAAGTAGTTAACTACTGTTGACAAATGAAACCTTATTGTAAAGTGTTGAAAACTAGAGCAAAACTACTTGGACTCTAGTATTTGGATGCTGATGGTTTGGTTTAATTAGTATTGCATGCCCGACTTTTGAACATGATAAAAACTAATTTTCTAAACCCTGAGAAAGTGTGTGTTTGTGTGTCTGTGACTGTGTTTATGTGTGTTTGAGTGTGTATATGTGTGAGAAAGAGTGTGTTTGTGTATGAGAGAGTGAGTGTGTGAGAGTGAGTGTGTGAGCGCATGAGTGTGTGTGTGTGAGTGAATGAATGTGAGTGTGAGAGAGTGAGTGTGTGAGTCTGTGTGTGAGAGAGAGTGAGTGTGAGTGTGTGTGTGTGAGTGTGAGTGTGTGTGTGTGTGTGTGTGTGTACGCGCGCGTGAGTGTGTGTGTATGTGAGTGTGTGAGAGAGTGAGTGTGTGTGCGTGTGAATGTGAGTGTGTGTGTGCGTGTAAGAGTGAATGTGAGTGTGAGAGAGAGTGTGTGTTGTGTGTTTGTGTGTC
>CM077205.1:1390141-1392641 GCA_039654625.1 Rhinogobio ventralis | reverse complement strand
TGG
This sequence comes from Rhinogobio ventralis, assembly GCA_039654625.1. NCBI lineage: Eukaryota > Metazoa > Chordata > Actinopteri > Cypriniformes > Gobionidae > Rhinogobio > Rhinogobio ventralis. The sequence continues at coordinate 1,392,638 of CM077205.1, read as the reverse complement.
CAGGGATCAGTTAGGAGATCTCCACTGACTAGAGAAGCGAACAATGACGGCACTAACTACATAATAAACATTCAGCCTCACAGCCTTATTTTGAAAATGTAATTTAAGATCCAAAGTAAATTTTATCAATGGTGTGTTTTATGGCATCCCAAGTTCATGCATGCATGATAAATAAAATAAATAAAATATTCCTGCAGTGGTGATATTGACATATTGCCAATTCAAATAAATACTAAATTTATAAACATTTAAAATTCTATTTTTTTATTTGATTTAAAATTGATAAAACTAATTTTGTTATTTATGTTATCTTTCTTTTATGTTATTTCATCATCTTTTTTAAGATTCAAAGTAATTTGTTTTATGGTATTATTTTATATTAAGAAATAAAATAAAATAAATAAAATAGAAAAATTTAATTTCTGCAGTAATGATATATTGCCAATTCAAATAAATTCTAAATGTATAAACATTTAAAATGCTAAATGTTTAAATTAAAAATTGATAAAAAAAAAAGATAAAATAACATAAATGAAAGAAAATTAAGATTCAAAGTAATTTAATCCAGTGTTTTATGGGCATCACAAGCTTTAGTTGATTCCAAATAAAACAAAATAAAAACAACTACATTTTTAAATTAAATAAAATGTTTCTGCAGTGATGATATTGACATTGTCATAAATGTTTAAAAGTTAAAATTGATAAAAAAAATTGAATATACATAAACTAAACGTAACCATAAATAAACACTAAAGCTCGCCTTCATCAAACTAACGGCTCTTACTCAGTTTGGCGTTCAGTGGTCGTGCGGCCGAAGAAGTCAAAGTCGATCTGGAACCACTGGTAGATGTCGGCGTGGATGGTGTGGTATTTATCGCAGATCTCCTGCGGCGTCAGTCCCTCCTCTCGAGCCTTGTTCTCCGTGGCCGTTCCGTACTCATCCGTACCGCAGACGAACAAGAGGTTCCAGCCTTGCAAACGCCCATATCTGCAAACATGTGACGCATGTATGTGACGCAATAATAATTCCCACCCAAGTGTGTTGAAACTGGTGGTTATGGTAAGGGGCGGGACATTTCCCAAACACGCTGGAAGCGCTTGACCAATCACAACACTGCTCCAGCCGACCAATCAGAGCACATTGTGCTTTTCAGAAGGAGGGGCTTCATAGAGACAGGAACTAAACAGAGCGTTACTGACAGACTGGGAAGAGAGGAGCCACAAACAATAGAGAATATGAGGAAATAATCAACATTCAAGCTGGAAAAGGTCTCCTGGTGATTCCGAAAGCGGCGTTACCTGGCGAACACGTCAGCGCTGAGCACACAGCCGATGATGTTCCCCAGATGCGGCACGTTGTTGACGTAAGGCAGAGCGCTCGTGAGCAGCACGTTTCTCTTTCCTTCCTGAGGGAGACTGAAATACACACACACACCGTAAGGTCACTGATGAAGACAGACAGGCGTGAGGGCTTTATGTGCAGTGATTATAATCATACATCGGGTGTTTCCTCTCTGAGACGGCAGGAGAAGCTTTGAGTCCTTCAGACCAGACCTGAGCGGCTCCTTCCATCTCCTCCGTGCTCATCACACGCTCGTCGTCTTCAGCCTGATGAAACACACACACACACACACACACACACACATCACAGTTACACTCTCTGACCACAGTGTGTGAGACAATCAGCTAAACGCCTGAATCTCATGAAAAGAAAAATCTAGTACAAAATAAAACCGCAATCATAATAAAAAAAGATAAGAAATTATATTTTGCATAAAGAAAATTAAGCATATTTAAGGTTCATGATGAGCATTTTTAACTTTAACTCCCAAAATGTTCTTATAATTATAACATTATGAATCTGTCGAGGCCATGTTTCAGTTATATTTCACACCAAACAGGAATAAATAAATAAGAAATAATATTTTGCACGAATAAATTAAGCCTATTTTAGGATCATTTGCATGACAATTAATGCATTGATCAAAATGCATTTATTTCTTTTGATTTTATTGTGAATTGTGATCTGGACATGAAAAGTTTTTGAGATTCAATACATTTTGTTTAAATTAAAAGGGGCTTAAATTGAGGATGAGCTGCTTAATTATACAGATTTTATTTATAATCCTTATGAACCTTAAATTAAGCTTAATTTTCATTATGCAAAATATAATTTCTTATTTTTTTCCTAGAAAAATATGAGATGTATGCATTTACAAAAACTTAAAAAAAAAAAAAAAGCAACTGAAATATTTTAAAATTAAATATTAATGTAAACTAATTCTAAAATGTTGTCTCAGCAACTAAATGAAAATAAAACAAGATAAAATATTAAAATTACTAAAACTGAAATAAAGATAAATTAAAGCAATATAGAAATGATCAAACAAAAACGAATAAAAATGACTAAAGCACATCATAAAATAAATGACCAAAACAAACTAATAATAAGATAATTCAAAATATTAACATTAATTGAAGTAAAGCTGAAAAAAAA
>CM077205.1:1370141-1382641 GCA_039654625.1 Rhinogobio ventralis | reverse complement strand
ATGTTAACAAAGATTAATAAATACTGTAATAAATATATTGCATTAACTAATGGGACTTTATTGTAAAGTGTTACCAATAAAATATATGATAAAAATTTTTTTGCAACTAACTGATTAAAATATGTTTAAGTTAAAGTACAAAAATTAATAATCCTACAACTGAAATAAAAATAAAGCCAAATATAAATAAAAAAAATCTGATTAAAAAAAAGCAACTAAAATATAAAAATGAAAGCTAATTCAAAAATATTATTTGAATTAAATATTTGAAATAATAAAATATTAGATGAAAAACTTTTAAAGTACTAAAATTACTAAAACCAAAATAAAAATAAAGCTAAATATAAATAAAAAAAACTAATAAAAATAACAAAAACACAATAAAAATGACTAAAACGGTTATATACAAATAAAAGCTAATTTGAAATATTAGTAAACTATAATTGTGTGTAAATAATATTAAAATACACTGCTTGTTATGTGGTCAATAAATCAATGTTCTCCTTTGACACCAAAATATGTGAAGTTTTATCGAGTTGTCCTCGGTTTCTGTACTCAAAAACAAACACTCCAATTCAATAATGACTCATTTGAACGGATTCGTCTAAAGAATCGATCAAAAAGACTCGCAGACTCCCTGAATCTGTCACAGCATTTACTCTCAGGTCTCATGTCTCTCTTCTCATACAAACACAAGGAATAGCTAATCGCTGCCATCTTGTGTCTCAAAGCCGGAACTGACAAACGGCCTCTTCTACCGGGAGAACAGAAGCTCAGGAGTCTCCAGATAAAGCAAACAAATGGAAACTAAATGAGAAAATAAAGAGTGACAAGTGATGTTGACTGCAGATTAAAGGGATAGTTCACCCAAAAAAAAATAATTACCCCATGATTTACTCTCCCTCAAGCCATCCTAGGTGTATATGACTTTCTTCTTTCAGGCGAACACAATCAGAGTTATTTTAAAGGGGTCATAACACACACAGTTTCTGCCAGTCTCGTGTTAATCTTGAGTATCTATAGAGTAGTGTTGATCCTTCATATCTCCCAAGAGTCTTTAGTTTTATCAGCCGAGCTTGTGGAGGCGTGCAGTGGGCGGAGCTAAAGAGTCACGAGCGCGCACACACACACACATTATCCCTGGATAACTCTCGATTCTCTACACGTTGGTGTTGTTCACATTATATGCACTTACGCGCCGATTGCCAACAAAACACACACATTTGATGCAGTTTCACTCACCGCCTGTGGTTCCCACTCATGACCGGCAACAAACACACACACACACACACACACACAGAACTCCGGAAACACACTGCATCCACTGTTCCCTTAACGCTGGGTTATTTGGGAAGCTGAACAAGGTGATCTTTCCCTCACAGCAGAAACACACTTCTTTAGTGACATTGTTGATCTTGTGTCTAAAAACGCAATGCCAGCTCCGCCGACGGCTCCCGTAACCCGAACAAAGCTTGTGTGTGTTCTTTCGGGAGAAGTGCCCATACAAGCAAAACCCTTTATGACATCATACAGGGCCATACTCGAAAAAAAACTTTCCGGACGTCCTACGTCCAACTCATTTTTTTTTTTTTTTTTGTCCATGTTTATCATGAGAATCAACTCTTTAACAGTGTAAATAAGGCAGAATGCATGAAATAGCATTAGAACCCCCCTTTAAAAAATGTCCTGGCTCTTTCAAGCTTTACAATGGCAGTAAATGGCTGTTTCTGTTTTGAAGTCCATAAAAGTGCATCGATCCATCATCTATCCATCATAAAAGTGCATCTATCCATCATAAAAATGCATCTATCCATCATAAAAGTGCATCTATCCATCATAAAAATGCATCCATCCATCATAAAAGTGCTCCACACGGCTCCAGGGGTTAATAAAGGCCTTCTGAAGCGAAGCTGTGTGTTTGTGTAAGAAAAATATCCATATTTAACATGTTATAAAATAAAATATCTATCTTCCGCTAATTGACGTCCGCACGTTCACAGGAGACTGGCGATGGATGGATGCAATTTTATGCAAAACAGAAACAGCCATTCACTGCCATTATAAAGCTTGGATTAGCCAGGACATTTACAAAATAACTCTGATTGTGTTCGTCTGAAAGAAGAAAGTCATACACACTTAGGATGACTTGAGGGAGAGTAAATCATGGGGTAATTTTCATTTTTGGGTGAACTATCCCTTTAATAATAATAATAATAATAATAATAATACAAATATATATGTTTTAGCTTGGCATAACTCTGTTACCATGGTTTTGTAAAGTAAACAAGTGATTAATTAACAGAGCAGGAATATCAGCTTTAATTTTTCTAATACTAAATATCTTACAGACAGGCTGTCTTCACAATCCAGTTATTTAAAAAAAGGTATTTATATGCTAAGTTGGAAATACAGGATGTACAGTCAGTTGATTATTACTGGAAAAATAAACCAGTCCAAACCAGATCTGCTGTTGAGAGCGTGACAATGTTGGAATTTGCAGAAAGTTATTTTGTGATGATGATCAGCTGACTGTATGCATTGTTATAGTGGTATGCCTTACATATTTTCATGAGTTCATTATATTTGTCTTCCTGTAAGCCAAATAGTGCAAGCAGCGCCATGGTAACATGTTGGATTCCCAGTGAATGCAGGAACTGATGTGCACGCTGAATGCAACACAAGTGGCTCGGGGTAAAAGTATCAGCCAATGCATGAATGCAAATGTGTTTGTTTTGCGCACCATTATTGCAAAAAACTGATTTCTGCAGGAAGCACAATGTGTGTGTGTGTGTGTCTGTGTGAGTAAGTATGTATGTGTGTGTGTGTGTGTGTGTGTGTGTGTGAGCTGTACTCACTGCGGTGAGGAACGCTGTGCTTCTCTTGCTCAGACCCTGTTCCAGCCAGTTCAGGGGTTCCTTCATCAAGGCGGCCGCTTCAACACCCTTCCCCTGCAGCGCAGCCATGTGGAGAGACTGTAGCACTGCAGGCTGAACACACACACACACACACACACACACTCACTATATTAGTGAGGACATTGCATAGACTTCCATTGGTTTTAGGTTAATGATATTTTATGACTATGACCCCAAACCTACCCATCACAGAAACGTGTAACACACTAGATTAATATACAAACATGTTTTGACCGATTTATAAGCCTTTGAATTAAAATGTCCTCACTAGTAGGTCACTAGTATATTTCACCATATAAGTGAGGACATTTAGCCCTTACAGGTATAGATAAACCTGTACACACACACAGACACTCTCACACACACAGACACTCTCACACACACAGACACACTCACACACACAGACACACTCACACACACAGACACACTCACACACACAGACACACTCACACACAAAGACACACTCACACACAAAGACACACTCACACACACAGACACACACAGACACACAGACACACACGCACGCTCCTCAAAAGACACACGCACACTCTCACAGACACACGCTCTCACAGAAAGACACACACACACACACACACACTCACACAGACACACAGACACACACACACACACACACACTCACACAGACACTCACACAGACACACTCACACAGACACACTCACACAGACACACTCACACAGACACACTCACACAGACACACAGACACGTTTTGCTATCTAAGTGAGGACATTCCATAGGCGTAATGGTTTTTATACTGTACAAACTGTACATTCTATCCCCCTACCCCTAAACCTACCCATCACACACACTACCCCTACCCCTAAACCTACCCATCTCATACACACACACACACACTACCCCTAAACCTACCCATCTCACACAAACACACACACACACACAACCCCTAAACCTACCCATCTCACACACACACACACTACCCCTACCCTTAAACCTACCCATCTCACACACACACACACACACACTACCCCTAAACCTACCCATCTCACACAAACACACACACACACACACACACACACACACACACAACCCCTAAACCTACCCATCTCACACAAACACACACACACACACACACACACACACAACCCCTAAACCTACCCATCACAGAAAACATTCTGCATTTTTACATTGTTTAGTATGTTTTTAAAGCTATTTTAAATATGAGTTTACATCGTAATACCAGTGTAATACCCATGTCATTATACACATTTGTGTCCTCATAAATCACAAAAACAAACACACTTGTGTTTCGAAGATGAACGAAAGTGTCAGAATTTACATTTTTAGGTGAACCATCCCTTTAATTTCTGACATTGCAGATTGTCACCTGTAAATTTGTTGCCTCCCATTCCAGCCACTGGTTAGTGGCGTCAGTCGCCGCCTGACCGCTGATGTCAAACAGGTATCTGTGGAGACATGGACAATCAACACAATACGTGTTTGTACATTTTAGCTGACATTCAATTCGATAGGCTTAAAGTCAAAACCTGTTGGCATAATAACGACCTAATTTATCATAATAAATAATGTACCACACTAAAAAATAAAACATACACTATCCTTTTAGGACGTCCTCTAAACTCTGCAATACTCTACCTTTTAATAATTCTGATGACTGTCTCTTCCAACACATTTTGTTCTGTTCATGTACTGTATATCATTTACACCGATCAGGCATAACATTATGACCTAATATTGTGTTGGTCCCCTTTTTGCTGCCAAATCAGCCCTGACCCGTCGAGGCATGGACTCCACTAGACCCCTGAAGGTGTGCTGTGGTATCTGGCACCAAGATGTTAGCAGCAGATCCTTTAAGTCCTGTAAGTTGCTGGGCCTCCATGGATCGGACTTGTTTGTTCAGCACATCCCACAGATGCTCGACTGGATTGAGATCTTGGGAATTTGGAGGCCAAGTCAACACCTCAAACTCGTTGTTGTGCTCCTCAAACCATTCCTGAAGCATTTGTGCTTTGTGTCAGGAGCATTATCCTGCTGGAAGAGCCACAGCCACCAGGGAACACCGTTTCCATGAAAGGCTGTACATGGTCTGCAACAATGCTTAGGTAGGTGGTACGTGTGAAAGTAACATCCTGTATTCTGACACCTTTCTATCAGAACCAGCATTAACTTCTTGAGCAATTTGAGCTCCAGTAGCTCGTCTGTTTGATCAGACCACACGGGCCAGCCTTCGCTCCCCACGTGCATCAATGAGCCTTGGCCGCCCATGACCCTGTCGCCGGTTCTCCACTGTTCCTTCCTTGGAGCACTTTTGATAGATCCTGACCACTGCAGACCAGGAACACCCCACAAGAGCTGCAGTTTTGGAGATGCTCTGACCCAGTCGTCTAGCCATCACAATTTGGCCCTTGTCAAACTCACTCAAATCCTTACGCTTGCCCATTTTTCCTGCTTCTAACACATCAACTTTGAGGACAAAATGTTCACTTGCTGTCTAATATATCCCACCCACTAACAGGAGCCGTGATGAAGAGATAATCAGTGTTATTCCTGATAATGTTATGCCTGATCGGTGTATACAATCATTTCAAACCACAGAGGACAAGGTGACTATAAACTGGTTTCATCAAGGGACTTTTATCATATCTCGTGATAACCTAACCAAACCAGTCTTGTTTATAATGGCTTCATTGTTAATAGTTGATTTTTTACTTTCTCTTTTGGTCTTTATGTTTCGCCTCAGGTGTTTGTTATCATTTAGTTAGTTTAGAGCAGGGTTATTATCGTTAACTAAAACTATTAAAAAAATTCTGAGACAAGCTGAAGTAATAAAATAACTTTACGGTTTCATTTTGCTGAAAATTATGAGCTGCTCATTGTAAATGTGGGTTCAGCACATATAACATGAGGTCGGTCCGGCACTCACTGGCAGATGCTGTTGGGGCTGAAGAGATGCTGACCACTGGGCAACAGCAGGACGGGCGACACGGGATGGGTGAGGTGGGGGACCACTTTCTCTGGAGGACACAAAAACACTGAGCATACACACAAGTACTGGAATGGCACCATGGTAACAAAACCATAAACCATAGTATTGAGGTATTACCATAAATACACAACATGGTATATTATTATAGTACTAAGACACACCATGGTACTTCTTGTTTACTATATTCATAGCCCATTGCACTAGTGGGAGTATAAAAAGCATGATATTATCAGTCACAAGCCCTGAAGAGCACCTTTACTGTATCTAGCAGCAGAAAGTTCCTCGCAGACACTGATAATAGTCACTTACCCTCCTGGTTGGTCACTTCTATGTCACATTTCACTCCAGTCAGCTCCAACACCGCTAGTACTTTAATACAATGCGGGTTCCCCTCAGAAATATACAGTTTCATTTGACCCTCTGTCACTTTATGACGCTTTTGAATGAATCTACTTTGACAGGTCAGACACACACGACGTTTTACCCAAGAAGAGTGATCGGAACCGGTGTGTGAATCAACTATTTACGCTGATGCAACCGCGCGTCAGAGGAAATTGTAGTTTTTAATCGTCGTTCGTCCTTCGGAACTCAACTGAGCTCATGCTGGCGTAAGACTACAATGCCCATAATGCAATAGTGCAGGCATAACCGTCTCCGTCATGACAGCGTTGAGCTCATTGGTTAAAAAGCTGAACGCCTCGATGTTATTGGTCGATGCCGTTGTGAACTCCTCAAATCAATGCATTAATTTTAAGCACATGTTTTTTTTGCATTTAAAACAATATTACTCCTAATTATGATCATTCTCTATATATATATTTATATTTACACTGGTCCAAAAATATGAGAGAACTAGTAAAAAATGTTATTTAGCATATTTTACATTGTTGTTAGTTACAATCTGTTTTATTATTAGCGCAACAAACTCAAGAAAATCTAACCTACAAAAATAGTGCAGAATTTGAAATATTTATTCTGGTTTTACATCATATCATTTATTTTCATTCACTTTTTATTTTCTAGGTTATGTTATAATAAAATATACATCATTGTTTTTTTAACCATATATATTGTATGGAATTGACAAAAACTGTCATGATGTTTTATGCACAATATAGCCAAAGCCTCAAACAATAAAAGTAGTACAGGAAATACATTAAAAAAATCAAACAAGATGCAAACAATGTGGGTTTACGGAGCTTCTCTCTGGTTGGCTCTTCTCGGTCACGTGACGGAGCCCACAAAACCCCGCCCCGCCCCTCCGCTGAGGCCGCTCGTGAGAGTTGGAGCTCGAGCGCCGTCCGGTTCAGTGACACCTGGAGTAAAACGCGCGGATGCACCTGCAGTTACCGGTAAGATCACACTATTACAAACACATTTACTATCAGCAACTATTTAAATAACTAAATTAGTTGTACAACCCCTATAAAAAATTATTTGTAAACAAATAAATAGACAAAATCATGCATTTGCATGTCCTATATGAAGAAAAACAGAACATTTTACTTTTAATTACTGTATATTAATGAAATAATTTAGCAAAAATGTTATTATAAAGTGTGCATGTTATTTAAGTAGAAATACAGTATGTAAATGAGGTGATTCAGTAGTAATTAAACAGTGTTTTAGTAATTTACAGTAGTGCAGATGAATCATAACAATGTGCTTTATCTCTGGCTTAAACTCTAATGTTGATTCTTCAGTGGGTGATTCTTGAATTATTGCATTGGGTCAGATCATATATTGGGCTAGTACTGTGAGGCTCTGGCTCTGCTGTCGCTTCACATCTGAGACAGACACACACACACATACACTGGAGCCGTGCATGAGATTCAGAGGGAATATCTGACACGAGTGTGTGAACCGCCACAGGCCAGAACCAGCCGACCCATAATCTATAACCTGACCAGCATTTCTCATGCTTTGAGACTTTATTAAGAGAAATAATACGAGTCCGGTATACACACACACACACTCACTCTCGCACCTTCTCACTCACACACATTTACAGACACAAACACGTACACACACTCACTCAGGTTTGTTTTGCTATCTAAGTGAGGACATTCCATAGACGTAATGGTTTTTATACTGTACAAACTGTACATTCTATCCCCCTACACTACCCCTACCCCTAAACCTACCCATCACACACACACACACACATACACACACACACACACTACCCCTACCCCTAAACCTACCCATCACACACACACACACACTACCCCTAAACCTACCCATCACACACACACACACACACACTACCCCTAAACCTACCCATCACACACACACACACACACACACACTACCCCTAAACCTACCCATCACACACACACACACACACACTACCCCTAAACCTACCCATCACACACACACACACACACACACTACCCCTACCCCTAAACCTACCCATCACACACACACACACACACACACACTACCCCTAAACCTACCCATCACACACACACACACACTACCCCTACCCCTAAACCTACCCATCACAGAAAACATTCTGCATTTTTACATTTTTAATAAAACATTGTTTAGTATGTTTTTAAAAGCTATTTTTATTATGAGGACACAGGAAATGTCCTCATATTTCATGTTTACGTCGTAATACCAGTGTAATACCCATGTCATTATACACATTTGTGTCCTCAACACACTCACACAAACACACACACACACACACACACACACTCACACAATCACACACACTACCCCTAAACTTACCCATCACACACACACACACACACACACTACCCCTAAACTTACCCATCACACACACACACACACACATACACACACACACACACACACACTACCACTACCCCTAAACCTACCCATCACACACACACACACTACCCCTAAACCTACCCATCACACACACACACATACACACACACACACACACACACACACACTACCCCTAAACCTACCCATCACACACACACACACACTACCCCTAAACCTACCCATCACACACACACACACACACACACACTACCCCTACCCCTAAACCTACCCATCACACACACACACACACACACACTACCCCTACCCCTAAACCTACCCATCACACACACACACACACACACTACCCCTAAACCTACCCATCACACACACACACACACACTACCCCTAAACCTACCCATCACACACACACACACACTACCCCTAAACCTACCCATCACACACACACACACACACACACTACCCCTACCCCTAAACCTGCCCATCACACACACACATATACACACACACTACCCCTAAACCTACCCATCACACACACACACACACACACATACACACACACACACACACACTACCCCTACCCCTAAACCTACCCATCACACATACACACACACACACTACCCCTAGCCCTAAACCTACCCATCACACACACACACACATACATACACACACACACAGACACACTACCCCTACCCCTAAACCTACCCATCACACACACACTACCCCTAAACCTACCCATCACACACACACACACACTACCCCTAAACTTACCCATCACACACACACACATACTACCCCTAAACTTACCCATCACACACACACACACACTACCCCTAAACTTACCCATCACACACACACACACTACCACTACCCCTAAACCTACCCATCACACACACACATACACACACACACACACACACACACTACCCCTACCCCTAAACCTACCCATCACACACACACACACACTACCCCTAAACCTACCCATCACACACACACACACACACACACACACACTACCCCTAAACCTACCCATCACACACACACACACACACACACACTACCCCTAAACCTACCCATCACACACACACACACACACACACTACACTACCCCTACCCCTAAACCTACCCATCACACACACACACACACACACACACTACCCCTAAACCTACCCATCACACACACACACACACACACACTACCCCTAAACCTACCCATCACACACACACACACACACACACTACACTACCCCTACCCCTAAACCTACCCATCACAGAAAACATTTTGCATTTTTACATTTTTAATAAAACATTGTTTAGTATGTTTTTAAAGCTATTTTTATTATGAGGACACAGGAAATGTCCTCATATTTCATGTTTACGTCGTAATACCAGTGTAATACCCATGTCATTATACAAATTTGTGTCCTCAACACACTCACACAAACACACACACACACACACTCACACAATCACACACACTCACACACACTCTCTCTCACACACACACTCACTCTCACACAAACACTCACACACACACTCAGTCCCTCACACACACACACACACACTCTCTCTCACACACACACACACACTCACACACAGACACACACACTCACTCACACACACACAATCACACACACACACACACTCAGTCCCTCACACACACTGTCTCACACACACTCTCTCTCTCTCTCACACACACACACACACACTCACACTCACTCACATACACACACACTCTCTCACACACACACACACACACACACACTCTCTCTCTCACACACTCACACACTCTCACACACACATTTGATCACATTATTGAGAACGCTGGAAATGGAGATTTCCTGTCGTGTAGGAGAAATGATTCAGATATATGTCTGATTTATGAGATGTTTAAACTCTAGGCTGATCTGGTGTGTGTGTGTGTGTGTTTGTGTCTGTCCGTTTATATAAGACCAGCCGCGTGCAACATTAAATGCAAAATTGCGTAACAATCTTTTACACGATTGCAGAACAAAGCAAATGCTCTTTACTGTAAAGTCATCCCGTCATAATTCTGGTGCACGGATGCATTTCTTTCTGAAAATCCCATGAATGGAGCAGATTATTTTCTGCAGCGTGTCTCAGTCGTTAGTTTCAGATTGACTGTGGCTTCATCCTCAGAACCGCTCAAAGCCGGCTGGTTTCTGCATCCGCGAGCGTTTATAACATTAGAGCGCGCTGAGGTTGTGTGTTATATTTATGAATATTTTTATGAGCTATTTTATTCACTCCACTCAAGATCTTCTGTATTAAGAGTTAAATCACATGTGAATTGAGTTCTGAATATGAGTTCTGTAGCTCAAATATAAACAGGAAGAGGAAATCTGCTGTAAAACATGTCAACCTACTAAACTTGAAACTCCTGTTCAATTGCTGGCCTACTTTTGTAAAGTTCATTACACTTTGAGTTTAATCAAACTCATCACAGATAAACAGATGAAAAAAGCAATGATAACATCATAAGTACGATTATGAACCATCAGGACAAATGCACATGTATTTGTGTTTGGAAAGATGCTGAAATATTGACAGCTCATTGTTGTGGTTTGGGTGTGTTTTATGGTCATTGTTTGCATTCTTGAAACACCTTTTGTGTCCCAATGGGAGACTGAATAAATATTACATGAAGTAAAGGTTAAACAAAGTTTTTAAAGTGTGTATTCTTCTTTAACATGATGTAATTCTTTGAAACTCACACACACTCACAAACACACACACACACACACACTGACATTTACCCATATAGACACACACACACTCACACACACACAGACATACAATCACACACACATACACACACACACACACACACACTTACAAACACACACACTGATACGCTCACATACACACACACAGACACTCACATAGACACACTCTCTCACACACATACTCACACACTGACACGCTCACATACACACACTCACACACACACTCTCACACATGCACACACACACACACACACACTGACATTTACCCATATAGACACACACACTCACACACACTGACACACTCACATACACACACACACTCACTCACACAATCACAAACACATACACACACACACACTTACAAACACACACACTGATACGCTCACATACACACACACAAACAGACACTCACATAGACACTCTCTCACACACATACTCACACACACACACTGACGCTCACATACACACACTCACACACACACTCACAAACACACACACACACACTCTCACACACATGCACACACTCACAAACATACACACACACATGCACACACTCACAAACATACACACACACACTCTCTCACACACATGCACACACTCACACATGCACACACACTCTCACACACACATTTTATTTAAGAGTTGTTTTTCTGATTGAGCAGAAAAGCTGAGCATGATCGACTTTCATACATTTATTCAAGCAAAGTTTCTATAGAAGCGTAAAGGGCTCCGTTAGGATGTTGAATGCACTCATTGAAGACATTTCTCCTGATTTAGAAGCTTTCTGGCACAAAGAGCTGTTTAAACTGAGTCATGAACCCTAGAGTTCTGTATAGAGCCCAGTGATGCGTCTATCTCTTGCTGTGGGTCGATCAGAACAGAGATGTGATCATGTGACTTATGTTCAGAAGTGCGTAAAGGAAAAATCTCACAGCCATGGGGCTCTTCCTGCTGGACCACACAAACACACACACACAGTGTTAGTGTTAGTGTGAGTGAGTGAGTGAGAGTGAGTAAGTGTGTGAGTGTGTGTGTGTGTGTGTGTGAGAGTGAGTGAGTGAGTGAGTGAGTGAATGAGAGTAAGTGTGAGTGAGTGTG
>CM077205.1:1365890-1369641 GCA_039654625.1 Rhinogobio ventralis | reverse complement strand
GCGACATACGTCATCGAACTGCCCGTCAGCACGTTCCGCCCCTCGATGCCCAGCAGCCAATCAGCATCTGACAATCTCAAGATGATTCCGCGAGGTTCCCTCACGCCCTGCATGCAAACGCACTGCTCAGGTAGAGTCACCGGACATTTATATAAATAAATGAATGATGAAAATAAATATGGAGATGAAGACGTAGATGTGAAAACTTTGCAGTTGTTCAGTGAAATTTTGAAATAAATAAAATAAAATGTAATAAAAAATTTTATTATTTGTTTATATAAATTTATTTTTTAATAAATACATTTCAAAATACTATATATATATATTTCATGATTAAAAAATACTATATAAATATAATATAAAATATATTTAAATTAGTGCTGTCAAACCGATTAATCGTGATTAATCATATCTAACAAGTTTGTTTATATATATATATACACTCACCTAAAGGATTATTAGGAACACCTGTTCAATTTCTCATTAATGCAATTATCTAATCAACCAATCACATGGCAGTTGCTTCAATGCATTTAGGGGTGTGGTCCTGGTCAAGACAATCTCCTGAACTCCAAACTGAATGTCAGAATGGGAAAGAAAGGTGATTTAAGCAATTTTGAGCGTGGCATGGTTGTTGGTGCCAGACGGGCCGGTCTGAGTATTTCACAATCTGCTCAGTTACTGGGATTTTCACGCACAACCATTTCTAGAGTTTACAAAGAATGGTGTGAAAAGGGAAAAACATCCAGTATGCGGCAGTCCTGTGGGCGAAAATGCCTTGTTGATGCTAGAGGTCAGAGGAGAATGGGCCGACTGATTCAAGCTGATAGAAGAGCAACTTTGACTGAAATAACCACTCGTTACAACCGAGGTATGCAGCAAAGCATTTGTGAAGCCACAACACGCACAACCTTGAGGCGGATGGGCTACAACAGCAGAAGACCCCACCGGGTACCACTCATCTCCACTACAAATAGGAAAAAGAGGCTACAATTTGCACGAGCTCACCAAAATTGGACAGTTGAAGACTGGAATTTCTGTGGAGACATTCAGAGGGTAGAGTCAGAATTTGGCGTAAACAGAATGAGAACATGGATCCATCATGCCTTGTTACCACTGTGCAGGCTGGTGGTGGTGGTGTAATGGTGTGGGGGATGTTTTCTTGGCACACTTTAGGCCCCTTAGTGCCAATTGGGCATCGTTTAAATGCCACGGCCTACCTGAGCATTGTTTCTGACCATGTCCATCCCTTTATGACCACCATGTACCCATCCTCTGATGGCTACTTCCAGCAGGATAATGCACCATGTCACAAAGCTCCAATCATTTCAAATTGGTTTCTTGAACATGACAATGAGTTCACTGTACTAAAATGGCCCCCACAGTCACCAGATCTCAACCCAATAGAGCATCTTTGGGATGTGGTGGAACGGGAGCTTCGTGCCCTGGATGTGCATCCCACAAATCTCCATCAACTGCAAGATGCTATCCTATCAATATGGGCCAACATTTCTAAAGAATGCTTTCAGCACCTTGTTGAATCAATGCCACGTAGAATTAAGGCAGTTCTGAAGGCGAAAGGGGGTCAAACACAGTATTAGTATGGTGTTCCTAATAATCCTTTAGGTGAGTGTATATATATATATACACCAATATATTTTATGTTTGTAAAATTTCATACATTCTTTCATTCTTTATATTTAATGATTTAAAAATAAATATCAGTGTGCAGATATTTACTATATAAAAAATATTATACAATTATATTATAAAATTGTACAATATTTCAATGAGTGCTGTCAAATCGATTAATTGCAAATAATTGCAACTAACATATAAGTTTGTTACAGTATACATACACACACACACATATATAAACACAAACTTTTATGTTAGATGTGATTAAACACGATTAATCACTTTGACCGCACTGATTTTAAATATATAAATATAAGATTGTTTGTTGCCTTATACAAATTTAGCAATGTCATAATATTATTTCAATAATGTTAAACTCTCCATTTCTATGAATCAGATTTAAAAAAAATTGCATCACTTAAAAATGCACCTGAAAGTACAAGAGTGCATGAGGGTGAGTAGATGATGACATCATTTCCAGTTTTTGCCGAATTGTCTCTTTAAGGTCTGATTTGTGTCGTTCCTCTCAGTGCCTGATAAGCAGTTCTGTCGTTCCATGGAGAATCTCAACTGTAGCAGTGCCTTGATGGACAAACACACTGGCCGCGTCTCAGTAAGAGGACATTTCCCAGCGTTACCCGCTTCCTCCACCTCGCCCTCGGGTCACCTGACGGTCCCGGGTGGGTTCTTGAGTCCAGGCGTTCCCATCGCCCGCAGCCAAAGCTCCAGCAATCTACCCCAGAACCCGTACCAGGACACACACCCCTCTCGAGCGAGTGTGAGCAGCCCGACCAGATCATACAGTCAGTGGGACGTGAACGCGGCCACACGCCGACACACACAGGGACACATACAGGTAATGATGAGGCCAATCAATGCATAATCTGATGCTTATAATCTTTCATTATCATCCAAATTAGTTCTTGCACTTTATCTTTTTCTCGGACTGTTTAACCCTAACCCACACACACACACACACACACTCACTCATGTTGGTGCACCTATCATTATGAGGACATTCCATAGACGTAATGGTTTTTATACTATACAAACTGTACATTCTATCCCCGTACACTACCCCTACCCCTAAACCTACCCATCACACACACACACACACACACACACACACTCTACCCCTACCCCTAAACCTACCCATCACACACACACACACACACACACACACACACACTACCCCTACCCCTAAACCTACCCATCACACACACACACACACTACCCCACCCCTAAACCTACCCATCACACACACACACACACACACACACACACTACCCCTACCCCAAACCTAGCCATCACATACACACACACACACACTACCCCACCCCTAAACCTACCCATCACACACACACACACACACTACCCCTACCCCTAAACCTACCCATCACACACACACACACACACACACACACACACTACCCCTACCCCTAAACCTACCCATCACACACACACACACACACACACACACACACACACACTACCCCTACCCCTAAACCTACCCATCACACACACACACACACTACCCCACCCCTAAACCTACCCATCACACACACACACACACACTACCCCTACCCCAAACCTAGCCATCACATACACACACACACACACTACCCCACCCCTAAACCTACCCATCACACACACACACACACACTACCCCTACCCCTAAACCTACCCATCACACACACACACACACACACACTACCCCTACCCCTAAACCTACCCATCTCACACACACACACACACACACACTACCCCTACCCCTAAACCTACCCATCTCACACACACACACACACACACACTACCCCTACCCCTAAACCTACCCATCACACACACACACACACTACCCCACCCCTAAACCTACCCATCACACACACACACACACACACACACTACCCCTACCCCTAAACCTACCCATCTCACACACACACACACACACACTACCCCTACCCCTAAACCTACCCATCACACACACACACACACACACTACCCCACCCCTAAACCTACCCATCACACACACACACACACACACACACACTACCCCTACCCCTAAACCTACCCATCACACACACACACACTACCCCTACCCCTAAACCTACCCATC
>CM077205.1:1358390-1360890 GCA_039654625.1 Rhinogobio ventralis | reverse complement strand
ACCGACCCAGTGTTAAAACGAACGTGCAAGCGCCCTTTACAAAAATACAGGGAAAACAACGATGTCGGACAATTTTAAAAGTGGAGGAGTTTTCCCGGCACTGGGTCGGTACTTCCTCCTACGTCACGCGTGACCTTTCCGACGTGATGACGTCATACGCCGTGAAGAACAACCGAAGTCGAGCATTCGAGGTTAAAAAGTGTATAAATGTTTATTTTTTTTAGAAAATGTCCGATGGTTTGTCTGGATAAGACCCTATTCCTCTGGGATCAGAGCCTCTGAAGCCCTTCCTCTGAAACTGCACTGATTTGGACCTTCAACCGTTGGTTCCCATTGAAGTCCATTATATGGAGAAAAATCCTGGAATGTTTTCCTCAAAAAACGTAATTTCTTTTCGACTGAAGAAAGAAAGACATGAACATCTTGGATGAGACGGGGGTGAGGAAATGATCAGGACATTTTCATTTTGAAGTGAACGAATCCTTTAAACACTTGATGTTCAACACAGGAGGTCTATTATTCGTTTTCTTCAGTATGAAGGTGCTGTTCTGTAATAGCACTGAATAGTCAAGCGTGTCTGATGTCAGAGCGAGAGACACCTGCTGTTCGTCTGCGGCATGATGCCGCGCGGCCATATGGCATCATAGAGACGAGTTATATAATCCTGATCTACACTGTTCAACATCCCTCCATATGCAGCATCTCCACTGGAGATTTACAGCACACAAACAGACCGTAATCCACCGGCCAAAGCTTTTAAGTGCACTCGAACGTCGTCTGGCCTAAAGTGCATGCAATGACATCAGCAAACCTTTTACATTTGGCCCTGATTTATTGTTCGGTGGCTTCTAATGGTTTATCTTCCTTCTCTGTATTGTTCACATAGTCGTGTCTGTCTGTGTTTTAGGCCACTTCCTCTTGATGGTTGTGGCTTTAAGCTGTTTTCTTACTTAGTGAAGAGTACGTCTATAACCACACCAACACACACACACACACACACACGAGTCCCAAAATGCACTCTGAAGTTCACCTCCGTACACTTTTAAACATGCACATTAGTCTCACATACACAAATTAGACACACACACATCAGAAATCATGCTTGCATTCACCAAAACGTCATGACTTTTTGAACTGATTTCAGATCATGTGATTGGTTGAGTCAGTCTTCTTGAAATAAACAATAAACAAAAATTATGTCACCACTAATGTTCAACTTCCTCTGTAAACCAGTGTTGTTATTGTTAGCTAAAACTATTAATAATAGTTTAAAATAAAGCTGAAATAAAATATTAGATGAAAGACTTCAGCTTATTTAATTTTTTCTGATATCTATCTTTTGTCACTGAAATACTAAAAATATTAAAACTAAAATAAGAAACCTGAAACTTTTAACTATTAAAAAATGTTGTTAGTAATTAAAATTAATTAAGATATAAAAAAAAAAATATTTGAAATTAGAAAAGTGTAAATAAATAAGTTAAAGTATTAAAATGATTAAAACTAAGGAAAATGAAGTTTTAAAAATCGTTGATAATTGAAAAGCTGAAATAAAATAAAATATAAATGAAAAACAAACTTATTTCAGTTTTCTAATTTCTAATTTTCATTATTGAAGTACTAAAAATATTAAAACTAAAACTGAAATTAGAAACGTGAAACTTTTAACTAAAAACTAAAATCGTTGGTAATTTTAAAATGTTCTAAAATAAATAAAATATTAAACTAACGAAAATTTGAAATTAGAATAGAGTAAATAAATACATTGAAGAATTAAAATTATTAAAACTAAGAACACTGAAAACTATCTTAATTTGTTTTAGAAATCATTGATAATTAAAAAACTGAAATAAAATAAAATAATACTATAAAATATGTAAAATAAAAAGATGCAAACACAAGTGCTGCATTTTCTGTGTAATATGTGCCATTTTTCTTTGTAATCTCTCTAATGTTTCCTCTCCTCAGCTCTCATCCTCAGCCTACATTTCCCAGAGTTCTCTGTCAGAGCAGGGGAAAAGGCAGTGGGCGGAGCCTCCGAAGCCGTTTCCGGGTCAACTGCCCCTCCAGACACTGCAGCTGTGGGATCAGTACCGCGACCCCGGCACCGGACGCTGTTATTACGTTAACACCGTTACGAAGGAGCGCTCGTGGAAACCTCCCCGCCGAGCCCGCGATAGCAACGGCAACCAAAGCAAGGTGAGCGACCAATCACATCCAGGAACTACACTACCATCGACCAATCAGAGACATCCAGTCATGTGTCATCCCTCACTCTCATTAAACAGCACTATTATACACCGATCAGGCATAACATTATAACTGAACACTGATGATCTCTTCATCACGGCTCCTGTTAGTGGGTGGGATATATTAGGCAGCAAGTGAACATTTTGTCCTCAAAGTTGATGTGTTAGAAGCAGGAAAAATGGGCAAGCGTAAGGATTTGAGCGAGTTTGACAAGGGCCAAATTGTGATGGCTAGACGACTGGGTCAGAGC
>CM077205.1:1348390-1353390 GCA_039654625.1 Rhinogobio ventralis | reverse complement strand
TAAACGGTTAGTTTCAGTCTGACTGTTCCTTCCTTTTACTGTAGAGAGAGAGACATTCTGACCTTTCACTCTTTCATTCTCTCTCAGCTCTCGCCTGACCTCAACTACATTACCCATAATGCCATTGGCTGGCAGCTGAGTCAGGTGAGATCACCTATCCATCCATCTATCTGTCCATCCATCTATCTATCTGTCTGTCTATCTATCCGTCCATCTGTCCGTCCATCTGTCCATCTATCTGTCCATCCATCTATCTATCTGTCTGTCCATCTATCTGTCCATCTGTCCGTCCATCTGTCCATCTATCTGTCCATCCATCCATCTATCCGTCCATCTGTCCATCCATCTGTCCATCTATCTGTCATCTATCTGTCCATCCATCCATCTATCTGTCATCTATCTGTCCATCCATCCATCTATCTGTCCATCTATCCATCCATCTATCTGTCCATCCATCCATCTATCTGTCCATCTATCTATCCATCCATCCATCTATCTGTCCATCTATTTGTTCATCTATCCATCTATCTGTCCATCTATCCATCTATCTGTCCATCTGTCCATCTGTCCATCTATCCGTCTATCTATCTATCTATCTATCTATCTATCTATCATCCATCCGTCTATCTATCTATCTATCCATCATCCATCCATCTATCTGTCTATCTATCTATCCGTCCGTTCATCTATACATCCATCCATCTATCCATCCATCTATCTGTCCATCCATCTGTCCATCTATCTGTCCATCTATCCATCCATCTATCTATCTATCTATCTATCTATCTATCTATCTATCTATCTATCTATCCGTCCGTCCGTCCGTCCTCCATCCTCCATATATCTGTCCATCTTTCCATCTATCTATCCATCTATCTGTCTATCTATCTATCTGTCCGTCCATCTATCTATCTATCCATCCATCCATCCATCTATCCATCCATCCATCCATCTATCCATCCATCTATCCGTCCATCCATCTATCTATCTATCTATCTATCTATCTATCTATCTATCTATCTATCTATCTATCTATCTGTCCATCCATCTGTCCATCTATCTATCCATCCATCTATCTATCTGTCCATCTATCCATCCATCCATCCATCCATCTATCTATCGGTTTATCTATCTATCCATCCATCTATCTGTCCATCCATCTGTCCATCTATCTATCCATCCATCTATCATCTGTCCATCTATCTATCTATCCATGCATCTATCTATCTATCTGTCCATCTATCCATCCATCCATCTATCTATCTGTCCATCTATCTATCCATCCATCTATCTGTCCATCCATCTGTCCATCTATCTATCCATCCATCCATCTGTCTATCTATCTATCTGTCTGTCCATCTATCTATCTATCTATCCATCTGTCCATCTGTCCATCCATCCATCTATCCATCTATCTCTTTCTCTTTATTTACAGGTTTTTGTTCAAATTTCACATATTTCTGACATTTTCTATGTAAAATAAATAAATACTATTGAAGAATTCTCTTTTTCTGGCACTATCAAAAACAACCAATACAACATTATTTTATACGTTTACATTAACAATGTATTTAATGATATATTTATTCAAACCAAGTAGTAATTTTAATAATTTAGTGATTTAACAATTCTTCCAAAATATTAACTGTTTTATTACTGTATTGTATTAACACTTTTCGGATTTTGTGTATATTTTCTTTGTTCTTTTTTTCTAGCTTGTTTCTATTCGATCCATCAGTCAAAGTTCAGTAAACACAGCCGGTGTCGTGACGGACACAGCTTTAATTTTAAAGTGTCCCACTCACAGATCGTTCAGGTCATTTAAAGTTTGACTGGACGTGACAGAAAGAGGTGAAATATAAAAGGAGGCGTTCCCTCTTTCTTTCTCTTTCCTTGTGTTTGTGTCTTACGGATGGCTTTGGGCCGTTTGCATGTGATCCCAGAATAATCCGCAGCATATGGAGGAATCGGAGCGTGTTGCCCCGGGTTAGTGCGCCGCGGTCACATGGGCGTTTCAGTCTGTCTGATAAGCTGCTTTTGACCACGACTGCTGTAACCGAGTTTGCTAATTGAGATGAGTGCCATGAGGATAATCAAATTAACCTGCACATTACTGAAATGAAGCGGCTGTAATGCGACAGGACTGAATGTAATGTGATTGGATTGCATTGAATCTGAAGTGAGTGAATCTAACCCGATGAGTTGCTTTGGCAGAGCATGCAGCGTGCGTCGTCGTCTGATGCGCTCGGCTCCGCCTCGGGCATCTTTGAGGATTCACGGCGCAAGGACTCCGCTTTATCAGGGGGCGTGGCACACGTAAGCCACTCCTACTCCATGTTCCTGCAGTCACAGGCTCAGAGAACATCTGCAAACGGAAAGGTAAGAGTGACGCCATCACAGACCGTCTCACACACTAGTGTCTATCTATCCATCCATCCATCCATCCATCCATCCACCCACCCATCCATTCATCCACCCACCCATCCATCCATCCATCCATCCATCCATTCATCCACCCACCCACCCACCCACCTATACATCCATCCATCCATCTGTCATTACATCCACCCACCCATCCATCCATTCATCCACCCATCCATCCATCCATCCGTCTATCCATCCATCCATCCATCCATCCGTGTATACATACACCCACCCATCCATCCATCCATCCATCTATCCATCCATCCATCCACCCACCCATCCATCAACCCACCCTTCCATCCATCCATCTATACATCCATCCATCCATCTGTCATTACATCCACCCACCCATCCATTCACCCACCCATCCATCTATACATCCATCCATCCATCCGTCTATACATCCATTCACCCACCCATCCATCCATTCATCCATCTATCCATCCATTCGTCTATACATCCATCCACCCATCTATACATCCATCCACCCATCTATACATACATCCATTCACCCATCTATCCATCCATCCACCCATCCATCCATCCGTCTATACATCCATCCATCCATCATCCATCTGCCTATCCATCCATTCAATCTGTCTGTCTATCCATGCATTCATTTATCCATCCATTCATCTATTATCCATTCATCCATCCATTCATCTATCATTTATCCATCCATCCATCCATCCATCCATTTATCCATCCATTCATCCATCCATCCATCCATCCATCTATTCATCCATCCATTCATCTATCATTTATCCATCCATCCATCCATCCACCCATCCATCTATCCATCAATTTATCCATCCATTCATCTATCATTTATCCATTCATCCATCCATTTATCTATCATTTATCTATCTATTCATCTATCCATCCATCCATCTATCCATTCATCTATCATTTATCCATCCATCCATCCATTTATCCATCCATCCACATGTCATGTCATAGTTCAGTATGTCTTTATGATTTAAGTTCAAACACGGCAAACACTTTAGAATAAATATTTTACGGAGTAAATCCTGAATCCAATCCTGAGTTTTTATCTAAAGCAAATTTTAATATCGTTTTTTTACTTAATACTCGCCATGAAAATAGCCAAGGAGGCTGGCATAGCATTAAAACACTAACCAACCGTCTTTCATTTCCACACAGATCATCTCACTAGAGCAGCTCAACTGGAACTGAATTTGAGCTTGTATTTATTCCATTCATCTCAATAGCAGCTGCTCACCTTTTGCATGAGCTGAAGGATGTGACTGCCTGTCATGTGACTAATTACTCTAGAGCTGCAAGAAAGACAAAGTCCTGTCAATGCTGATTGACTAAAAGGCAGCAGACAGAGAATAACACATACGAGTCCTTTTTACTCTTTAAGAGCCTCTTAAACGAATCAGTCACCGGCGAAACCGACTCTTTACATATTTGTAATTTATATTCATGAAAAAAATTCCATCAAAAGACACATCTATAACTGAATATCTGACCTGAATAAAGAGGCTATTTGCAGTCATGTGGTGTAGTTTCAGCATATTAGCAGCAGGTGGTAACCATTAAAAGTATGAAGTCCATATTTCTATATTTCTTCTCCTCTCTGCAGTCAGACTTCAGGCTGGTGGAAGCACCTTCATCTGACAGCTCTCCAGATAGTGAAGGTGTCACACCGGTGAGCATCCATCCATCCATCCATCCATCCACACATCCATCCACACATCCAAATCCATCCATCCAGCCATCCGCCCACCCACCCATTCAAATCCATCCACCCATCCATCCACCCATCCAAATCCATCCATCCATCCATCCGCCCACCCACCCATTCAAATCCATCCATCCGCCCACCCACCCATTCAAATCCATCCATCCATCCATCCAAATCCATCCATCCATCCACCCATTCACCCATTCAAATCCATTCATCCACCCATCCGCCCACCCACCCATTCAAATCCATCCATCTACCCACCCATCCGCCCACCCAACCACCCATTCAAATCCATCCACTCATCCAAATCCATCCATCCACCCATCCGCCCACCCACTCATTCAAATCCATCCATCCACCCATCCGCCCACCCACCCATTCAAATCCATCCACCCATCCAAATCCATCCATCCACCCATCCATCCACCCATCCAAATCCATCCATCCATCCATCCGCCCACCCACCCATTCAAATCCATCCATCCGCCCACCCACCCATTCAAATCCATCCATCCATCCATCCAAATCCATCCATCCATCCACCCATTTACCCATTCAAATCCATCCATCCACCCATCCGCCCACCCACCCATTCAAATCCATCCATCTACCCACCCATCCGCCCACCCAACCACCCATTCAAATCCATCCACTCATCCAAATCCATCCATCCACCCATCCGCCCACCCACTCATTCAAATCCATCCATCCACCCATCCGCCCACCCACCCATTCAAATCCATCCACCCATCCAAATCCATCCATCCGCCCACCCACCCATTCAAATCCATCCACCCATCCAAATCCATCCATCCATCCATCCGCCCACCCACCCATTCAAATCCATCCACTCATCCAAATC
>CM077205.1:1260890-1338390 GCA_039654625.1 Rhinogobio ventralis | reverse complement strand
TGGCGCATCTGTTCTTCATGGGCGTCTGGTCTGAAAACCAAGAGTTTAGGAGCATTGTTGGAGCGTTGCTATTTTGAGGAACTGAAAACTACTGTGCCATTAACACCTGCTCTAAAGTCAATAGTGCAGTATTTTTTGTGTTATTTAAAGGGTGTGCTAGTAATATGAGCCTATAGGTGGTGCACAACACACGTACACTCTGATTATTACACACACACACAGGGACGCGCAGCAGCACACACACATGCCAAATATTAAAAATAAAGGATTACAATGTAAGAGATTATTATTGTGTACATAAAGATAAAAATGCCTACATGTCATAATGGATATTGGACATTGCATGTCTCAGAATTACCTGTTTATCAGTAATGATGAATGAAATTGGCTACTTATTTAACCAATCGTGGCGATACACACATGTATTTAAACTGACTCGTCAGGTTGAGGGTGTCTATATTCCTCCATGTAAATAGCGAATCCGCCATGGGCGAGCGCAACTGGCTTTTAAAGGGAATGGGAGATGAGACTCTGATTGGTTTATTGCACATTACGCCCAAAACACACCCATGACTCATTAAGAGACGAGGGACAACCCTTTTGGACGCGCCGACCGTTTTTTCCCGTCGTTAAACTAGCAAAAGGGGATTCTGTGCACTGAAGTGCACCTGCGCCGTGAGCTTCAGACCATGTGCTCAGATCGTTAAAACAGGGCCTATTGACTCATTTTGCCATCAGTGCTTTGAAAGCGTCCTTCTACTAACAACTTGTCAAGACTGGCTAATAATATGGTTTCTGACCCTAATCATGTCCTGCATAATGAGTTTGAATTACTACCATCAAATCTGAGGTACAGAGTCCCAAGATTCAACAAAGTGAGGCTGAAACACTCCTTTGTGTATCAGGCTATCTTAGAGTTGAATAAATCACTTAAGTAGAAATCCACAGTATTGTGAAGGTGGATTAAGTGTATGTCAATGTTAAATGTTTGTTGGTTGTTGTAAACATAGATACTGTTGTGCAAGAAAAAATTCAGACTTGTCTTACAATAAAGTATTATATCATGTCATATCATATCACTCACCCTCGCCGGTGTTTGTGCTTCAGATCAGGTGTTCGGCTGCGGGCTGGAGCTGCTGTGTGAGAGGGAGAAATGCAACGTTCCTCAGTTCGTCAGGAAATGTACCGAAGCCGTGGAGAGGAGAGGTGAACTTACTCATTTAACACTTCAACAGGGAAAAGCCTGGGAGTCGGCATATTTGCACTAGTCTTCTCTTCCCTATTGTGCCGTATATCGAGTGAAACGCTTCAGGAACAAGAACAAATGTAGGGCGGGGCTTGATTGTGTCTGTGGGAATTGATTGGATGGTGGTGGTTTGCTATTGGTGGATCTCCTGTGAGTGACAGGTTGCCCCGCCCTCGTCATCAGAGAAGAGATGAAGTTATTCTGATTCAAGATTATTAACACAATAATGATAAATCATTTAGAATAAACACTGCAATATTCCATTAAAAATAAGAATGGATTTCATGGTGACTTTAAAAGCCTGGAAAAGCCATGTAAATAAATGAAATCTTAAAAGTCATGGAATTTACTGTAACGATGAATATGAATTTTCCTAAAAATGCTGAACTAAATTTTTGTGTCGAGTAAAACATGATTGTGAGTCATAATGATTCAATGAATCTTTCTTGTGAATCAGAATGAACCGTCTCAAATTGGTCAGCATGATTCATTAGCAGATTGTTCTGAATCAAAATGCTGTATTCCTGGAAATAATGTGTGTGTGTGTGTGTTTATTCAGGGTTGGAGACTGATGGCATTTACAGAGTCAGTGGGAATCTTGCCGTCATTCAGAAACTGCGCTTTGCTGTCAATCATGGTGAGAGTCGATATCACATCAATATAGTAACCATAAGAGTCATGATGAGGTTCTGTTATTCACTGCAATTAAATGCAACATGAAATCGAAACCTAATGCATGACCTGTGAATGATTCACAGAAATTATTAGCAATATTTTGGACATACCTAAATGCATTTTGTGAGAAAATTTTTATTTCCTAGTAACAAACATTAACATTATGCGAAAAAATGCTGAGTTAAAATCCAGTTTTATGATTATTCTCTTTCTAAAAACTATTCCATTATTACCAATTAAATCCCATATCAGTCTCAACGACCAGTTGAACAAAGATAGACATGAAACTGCTCTTTTAATTCTTTCAAATAAATAATATGCATAAATTATTCTTGAACTGACCAAAATATTTAAAGGGAGAAGGTTACATTACAGTTTAACATAATTTTGATGTTAAATCCACTATTGTTTTATATAGAATTGTTGTTGTAGTCTTTACAGTATTTGCATCACATCAGAAGTAACTGTAAATTACAAAGGAATTAAGAGTAATTCCTTACTTTACTTTGAAATTACAGTAATAATTAATTAGTAATGCATTACACCAACACTGATTATGCAACTGCAGTGTAAATCCATTCATGCCGCATCTGAGTTGCATTAAGTGTAAATACATTGATGGATTTTGTTGATACTGACTTTATTTGATTGGTAATAGACATACAGTGTCTTCTTATTCTGATTGATTTAATGTAAGAATCTGACATAAGAGGCTTTATTTTTATCTCTGGCTTTATTGCTCAGTGTTATTTCACGGTTTTGATCTTCTCTTGACTGAGAGACACATCCTGTATTATAATATACCTCTAAACTAGGCTAGGCTAGGCATGTTGCATATGAATTGTTCTAGGAACCTCAAAGGATATTTTGTGTATTGTTTGCTACTATATAATGATGTAGTTGAGGTCATTTAGCGTAGGCAGAGTCCAAACATAAACTTGCATTCCCAGCATTTTTGCAGGGCAAGTAAAAATCTGGACCAGAATAAACCTGTAGAAAAGCTCCTTTGCATTGAGCCCTGTAAATACAGAGAGTTCCTTTCAAGACCTGCCTCTTTTGTTATAAAAAAATAATGAAAAAATAATGTCTGGGCCCACCAGGAATTTCACTTGCCCCAAGTTTTTGTAACTGGCAGAAATTGCAATTTTTGTATGTCTTCAGTGATGATTAATGATTGATGATTTATTCATCAGATGATGTTAATGTGTGACGTCGTCATCATCACACACAGTGTCAGCTGGTATAGAGTGTGTGAATGATGTCATTAGATGTGTGATGTCACGTCTGTTCTTCCAGAGCGAGCAGTGACCACAGACGGACGCTATCTCTTCCCTGAGGATTTAGTGCAAGGTTTGTCTCCTGTGAACAGGAACGCTGATCTTAAGCTGTCGCTGCTTTCTGCCGCTCACGTCTTCTTTCTGACTCGAGTGTCCTGATGCTTTCTGCTTCTCGCTCGATGTTCTGGCACAAGAATCCTGTGTCGAGTTTGACCGAAGCGCTCATGGCTTCGGATTATTAAACATTTTCTAGGTTCAATACAAGTCTGTGACATAATATAGAAATTAAAATGATTGTAATTGAAATTTCAGGATTCCAGAAGTTTTTAGACCTGAATGTTCTTTAGGTTTTCAGATGTTTTTAATTATTGAATTTACATGACTTTTACAGTTGCTCCTGGTTTACAGGAAAGGGATTTAAGAATATGGATGTTTAAGATTATTTTTACTAATAATTTCTACCAGGGTTATTACCATTAAGTATAAATAAAATTGTTACATGAAATACATAATAAAATTAAATAAATAAAAATTGTTTAAGGTAAAGTACTAAAACAGATAAATATATATATATATGGAAAATATCAAAAAATATATATATAGGGAAGAATTAATAAAAAAATAATATACATGAAAAAACTGAAACTATATATATATATATATGTTTGTGTGTGTATATATATTTAAATATTTTCTTAATATACAATAATATAGTTATTTCTCTCTCTCTCTCTCTCTCTCTCTCTCTCTCTCTCTCTCTCTCTATATATATATATATATATGGGAAAAAAATTATACAAGTATAATATAAAAATAATATAAAAAATATATATAGGGAAAATATAAATATATTTGAAAAAGTTGAAACTATATATATATATATATATATATAGGGAACAAAATATATATAGAGAAAATAAAATGAATATATTAATATATCTTTATATATATATATATATATTATGTTTTTCTTAATGAAATTAAATAACACTGATTTCTACTTTATAAAATGTTTCATAGCTTGGCATATATGAGAACAAATGTATATTAATTACAAAAATGCCCATGGCATTTAAAGATTTTATTATTTTACATGATTTTTCTAGAAATCACAGGCTTCCTCATATTTCCCAGTTTTCCAAGACTGTGAATCCTGGTAGTTAACAGTAGTTAAGCTGGTGAATTAAGATAAGAAATATCTTATAATATTTTAACGCATTAATTTCATTGCATGTCATTTTGAATCAAAACTATCTTCTGTGCAAATCTACTTTTTATATCACAGTTGTACTGAACCTGCAAAATTCATTGCAGAATTGAGATGCAATATGGTTTACTTCTTTAACTTCTTGTTTCTTCTTCTGCAGCCTGACGCCTAAACCGTGCAGCATCTTTGAGTGTGTGTGTGTGTGTGTGTGTGATTCAGCATGTAACACTTACAGTCCCTCCACCATCTCTCCTCCAGAGCGCCTGGATCTGGACGACCCGCAGTGGGAGGACATCCACGTCATCACCGGAGCGCTCAAACTGTTCTTCAGAGAGCTGCCCGAGCCACTCGTCCCGTACGGATTCTTCCATGAGCTCGTCGAGACCGTCAGTGAGTGACGAGGAGAAAGCCAGAGAAGATGCATGATTAATGATCTATCATAAATCAAGGCCGTAGCCATGTCTTGAACATTGGGGGGGACCAAAGGGGGGACAATTTGGCCATTTCGAATTACTGTGGGGGTCTTGTCTCCCTCAATGCCTATGGTGGTTACGGCCCTCTTATAAATGACTGTTTATACGTCTGTGTCCTGTAGAAATATCGGATTACCTGGAGAAGGTGGAGCGACTGAAGCTTCTGGTCATCAACATGCCTCCACCAAACCACGACACCTTGAGTCACATGATACGCCACCTGAAACGGTACGAGCACTTTCTTCATGCTTGAAGTCTCAATGTGATTTTTACTGGCTGCGTAGGTGCGTTCAAATGTTATCAAAAATGCACCAGTATTAAAGGTGCAGTGTGTAGTATTTATGAGGATCTACTGACAGAAATGCAATATAACATACATAACTATGTTTTCAGTGGTGTATAAAGACCTTACATAATGAAGCGTTATGTTTTTATTACCATAGAATGAGCCATTTCAATCTACACACACCGCGGGTCCCCTCACAGTGAAGTCACCATTTTGCGCTGCCATTTTTCTACAGTAGCCCTAAAGGGACAAACTGCTCTACAGAGCGCTAGTCACTCTCTGCGGTCTCAGACCACATATTTGTCCTGTGTCGCCACCGTAGCTTCTCTATGCGCTTCGAAAGGGAGGGGTGAGCGCAATTCACAACCTCACCACTAGATGCCGCTAAAATCTACACACTGCACCTTTAATAAAAATGCTTCCAAAAACTAAAATATGGTGCAAATTTATGATATTTATGAGCAATACCACACGAGAGAAAGTGCGGTTTTCCCGAATATCAGCACGTTTGCAAATGTGATATTGATTTCAGTTTGAGCAACACAATTTCAGTTTTGTTACTGAATGAATCAGTCATTTTGAACAAATCATTTGACTGAATGATTCAACGATTCAACAATGATTTGCTGCCTCCTACTAGCGGTTTTAGTAAAATTATACCAATCTACTTTTTTATGTAACTGACTTAAAAAAAAGTTATGACCAGTCTTGAAGAAAAGATTTACATGACTAACTTGTAAGACTAATCTAATCAGTTTATGCAACTGGCCACTGGACTTTAATAACGATCTCAAAACATTAGCGCTAAAACATTATTATTTATACATCGTTTATGGAACGTTTTCAACTGAAACGTATATTGGGTGTTTTTTAAATGTTACTTGTTTCAGAATGCTCAGGGAACGTTCAAAAGTAACGCTCAGAGAACGTTCAAAAGTAACGCTCAGAGAACGTTCAAAAGTAACGCCCAGAGAACGTTCGAAAGTAACGCCCAGAGAACGTTCCAAAGTAACGCCCAGAGAACGTTCCAAAGTAACGCCCAGAGAACGTTCCAAAGTAACGCCCAGAGAACGTTCCAAAGTAACGCTCAGAGAACGTTCCAAAGTAACGCTCAGAGAACGTTCCAAAGTAACGCTCAGAGAACGTTCCAAAGTAACGCCCAGAGAACGTTCTAAAGTAACGCCCAGAGAACGTTCAAAAGTAACGCCCAGAGAACGTTCCAAAGTAACGCTCAGAGAACGTTCCAAAGTAACGCTCAGAGAACGTTCAAAAGTAACGCTCGGAGAACGTTCAAAAGTAACGCTCGGAGAACGTTCAAAAGTAACGCTCTGAGAACGTTCAAAAGTAACGCTCAGAGAACATTCAAAAGTATCGTTCTGAGAACGTTCAAAAGTAACGCTCAGAGAACGTTCAAAAGTAACACTCAGAGAACGTTCCAAAGTAACGCTCGGAGAACGTTCAAAAGTAACGCTCGGAGAACGTTCAAAAGTAACGCTCAGAGAACGTTCCAAAGTAACACTCAGAGAACGTTCCAAAGTAACGCTCGGAGAACGTTCAAAAGTAACGCTCGGAGAACGTTCAAAAGTAACGCTCGGAGAACGTTCAAAAGTAACGCTCTGAGAACGTTCAAAAGTATCGTTCTGAGAACGTTCAAAAGTAACATTCCCATAATGTTTGAAGAACAATAAAATTGAATGTTTGCTTAAATGGTTCGCATAATCAAGAAAAAAAAAACATTTTAGAGCATTTAAAAAACTGCATGTTTTGAACATTAAGAGAACATTCAGAAATTTAGTTTTTATAACTTAATGGCAAATTTAGCAAAACGCTCTTAGAGCATATTTTGTTAGCTGGGATCATCCACTAACAAGTGATGAGCAACTAGTGATTTTAATCATATGTAGATCACACTTTTAATGAAAACACTTGCTTGTTTTGCTGAACCTTTTGCCATGTTGAGAGCAGTTTCAAAGCAGTGACTCATTTGCAAAGCAACCGATTCATTTGATTCAAATCCCTTCAGCCATCACTCACTGTTCACACTAAACACTTTCTCTGAACTGTAGATCTCGTTTTATCATTTCAAATCAAACAATCGCTCAGTTTTAAGTGCTGTAGTCTTTGAAATCTACTGAAATGAATTTCACACATAATCGCACTATGATTGAATTATGCAAGCTCCGCCCACTTGTCCTCCACCAATGAGAACACACATGCACTCATTGATCTCTGGATGAGGAGGTTTGAAGCGTCTGCATCTCTTCTCTTTATTTATCTGTCTTTCTTTCCTTTGGCAATATATTGTTGGTTGGGCTGGAAGACTGCAGAAAGAGACACTAGAGGGCGCCATGTGTCTTCATCACAAACAGACTGAGAAATATATATGACACATAACAATTAAAGCAATATCAGTCTTTTATTATAAGCCTGAATTAAGTCTACACCATAATAAATATAGAAAATATAAGGGAAATTAAATAATAAGTGTTTTAAATGTTACTACTTGTTTCAAAGAACATTCAAATGTAACGTTCCCATTATGATAAAATGGAATGTTTGTATAAATAAATAAAGGCTTTTACAGGAGAACCTTTTCAAAGACCTGAAGAACCTCCAATGATTATTGATCAGAAAAAACAGATCACACTTTAAAATCTCAATTCTTTCTCCAATGAGATGAAACGCAGGCTGAGATGTTTCTCCAAAGAAACACATGTTTTAGAAGAGAAATTGTGCCAAAAGATCCCAAAGTATGAACGTCATCAAATGATCTGATTTTATACATTTGCTTTTATGCATTAAACAGATGCAAGAGCCAACCATATTCATAACATACAATGCCAGGTTTCTAGATGACTAGGAAATGCAGAGAAGAAACATTGAACTAAAGGAAGCTGGAGAACGTGAAGAGTAGAAACACCTTCCTGTGGTTTGGTGTCTCTGGAGGAAGTCACCCACAGGAAGCTCTTCGTTTCTCCTCTGCTTTTTCTATTTTTAAAGTGGAAGTTGAGCAGTTTCTCTGTGGAAAGAGGTTTTCAGCTGAATGTTAACACCCGTCTCCGTCTGTTTAGGGTGATGGAGCGCTCCAACAGCAATCGCATGACGACGCAGAACATCGGCATCGTGTTCGGCCCCACGCTGATGCGTCCGGAGAACGAGTGCGGAAACATGGCCATCAACATGGTGTATCAGAACCAGGCCATCGAGCTGCTGCTGAGCGGATACGAGCGGATCTTCGGAGCCGAGCAGACGGGATCTTACTGAGGACAGTAGCGATGCGCACGCTGGACGGATCTGTGGATCGCCATCGCTAGTCCATAAACTCACGATATATGAGGGCCGTTTATGAATGCGTGGATCTCATGAAAACTGGTCACATTTAAGCTTAAGAAATACATTTTGCATGAAGAAAATGATTTTTTAAGATCATTAATATATTATTTTAATGACAATTGGACATTTTCACCATATCCAGATGTTTTTTTATTATTTTGACAGTAAAAATTCTCTGTAAAGTTTTGTCTCTAAAAAATAAACAAAATTTTGCATACAGAAAATTAATTTTTAGGATCATTACGATATTATTTTAATGATAATTAAACATTTTCAGTGCATCCAGATGGTTTTGTTTTTTTTTTACAGTAAAATATTATCTAAAGCTCATGGATCGATATGAAACTACTCTATTAATTCTTTCAAATAAATAATATACAATTTTAACATGAAATGACATCAGAAGTAACTAATTAAATTACAAGAGTAATCCCTTACTTTACTTTTTCAAGGAAAAGTAATTAAATTACAGTAATTACATAGTAATGCATTACACCCAACACTGATAATGAATTATAAATTATGATTTTAATAATAATAATGAATTTATGCAAAAATATGGGTGACCTGAAAGTGACTTGTTTTGTGAGATTCACTCAAACTTATTTGTGTGTGTGTGTGTGGCGATCCGTCTTTCAGCAGATTTCATCCCTAGTGCCTTTCAAGTGTTTTGATCTCAAATCATTCCCTTCTCAGCGCTCGTGTGGTTTTAATGCACAATGCAAAAGCTTTCAAATAAAGCTGTACGTGTCACTCCACAACCATAAAGATCAGCACAGGTCAAAAGTTTGAGTCATTTAGTCGCCTTTTAATGGAGAAATAATAAAACTGGATGCAAGTCACTCCAGAATGCAACGTAATTCCCTTTCCATTGTTCCAAT
Organism: Rhinogobio ventralis; assembly: GCA_039654625.1. NCBI lineage: Eukaryota > Metazoa > Chordata > Actinopteri > Cypriniformes > Gobionidae > Rhinogobio > Rhinogobio ventralis. Next base: position 1,329,012 of record CM077205.1, on the reverse strand, counting down.
GCGGTCGCTGAGTGTGTGTGTGTGTGAGATAGAGGAAGCTCAGAGGTGTGTGTGTGTGTGCCAGTCTCAGAGCGGGTGGAGCTCCGCTGCCATTTGTCCAAAATTCTGCTTTTAATAACAGAACAAAAGAGGAACTAAAAATGCATATGTTTAAAAAATGTGCATCCCCCACCCGCCCCACGCCGCGGTTTGGTAATTTTATATGGACTGTGGCTTTGGCTCTCGACAAAAAGAGCCAGGCAGAAGAAAAAGAACCGAGAACGCTTACACACTTTTTAATGTTTGATTTTTATATATTTATTCATTTTTTATTTTCTTATTATTTCAATTCCACAAGGGGCCGCAAAGAAGGTTTCTGGGGGAGGTTCTCCAAAAGCAGAACAGAAAGGACTGATGTTATTATTTCTGAAATGATTCAGTGTTGTTGCTCATTATTATTAGATGAACATTCACAGCCTGTTAATAAGCTTAAAACGATCGTTCACCCAAAAATGATCATGTATTCTCCTTCATGTCATTCCAAACCAGTTTGACTTTCTTCTGTTTAAAGCATTTTCATGCCATTATTTTCCATAAATCGAGAGCATGCGACTCCTAGATGTAGGATTCAAATCTTGTTTGCATTTCCGTATATTTGAACAGGATTGTGAAACATCTGTGCGTCCATACAGAAGAGAGAGACATGATGATTTGTAGGTGAACTAGTTCTTTAAAGAGAAACAACGACAGTTTCATTGTTTCTGAGAACTCTCCTACGCTGTTCAGAGTCTCTGAATATTTTATTTTAATGTCAGAACTCTCAGTTGTGTGACGTTTCCTTTCGTTATCTGTCCATGATGAAAACAACCAGTCATAAATCACCCGCTCATGAGAACCTGTAACTTGCTTTTTCTCCCTTTAAATTCTGTATTTCAGAATTATGACAATAAAAACAGAAAATCTGTGGAAAGACCTTGTGTTTTTGATTTATTCTGAAGCGACACAGCAACGAGCATCTCGGATCAGTTCATAAGACGGTTTACATGCATTAATAAGGGTCAAAACCAGCCGAAATATATTCTAATGAGGATGTGTTATTATTTAACCCTTTGGTGCTCTTTGCACGTCGGTCAAATGACAGAAAAAAATACAATTCAATGAAATTAAATGTACTATATTTTAGTTTGGTAATGTTTATTAATATTTTTAGGGGATTTTATGGTACTAAATTAGATTTATGCTGTAGTTAATTCATTTATCCACTTTGAGCATAGAGCTGAAAATGAAATTTCCAAGTTTGGTCTCTTTTTTAAAGACGACACTTGGCAGATTATTGCTGAAATTAAGGTAAAAAAAAAAAAAAAAAAAGTGAAGAAACGTTTCAGAATTTTACGTTTATTATGAAAATTGCACAAAATAAAATTACAATTTTTATATGAAATATGTTTTCAAAAACAGGTTTACTCTAAAACTGCAACAACAAAAAAGCCATAAATCTAAACGAGTTGTGTTCCAAATTTGAGCTTGATATCTCAAAAAATGAGCGTTCAGTGAGAGTTTGTTAGTGTGCAGTACCAAACGCTTCCACTAGGTGAAACTCACCAAATTAAAGGATTTTAAATCGAAGCCTCGTTTACTGGAATAACATGACTCAGTTTGAACAGTCGAAACAAAAGAGTCGCAAAGCTTCATGAAGCAATCAATCGCCGATCACTAGTTGGATGTGGGAATATCCCAAATGAAATGTCCCACTTCAGACCTCAGCGAGTTCCAGCCAATCAGACGCACACATTGACCACATGATGTCGCCACAGCACAAGAGCATATTGTGTTCGTCTCAATTACGCCAAAAACTATATAAAATAGTTTTTAAAAAAAAACAGAGAAAAGCAAAAACGACACTATTATTACATAAACGTAAAGTCTAATGTTAAAGTTTGTTTTTATGTATGCGACTTGCCGACATCTTGGAAGTGACGTCAAATGACGCATGCCGCTGAGGTCGGGGTTGATCGATGATGTACCCGAGTTCACAGGTCGGATGTCCGACTTTGAGTGGCGGTCCAGACTTTATTTCCAAGAACGAGCATTATAATTGTTACGGAACAGAGACTCAAAACCAGGAAATAGAGTATTAATTAAAAAAAAGAGTTTATTAACAGCAGTACGAGAAGGTAAGCATTTCAGATGTGATGAATGGTAGTTGAATGGAGAATGGAAATACTGACAGTCTCTGTGGTTGTAGATGGATGAGGAGGTCGTGGATGGCGGTGATGACTGAAGCGGGTGCGCACACACCTCGGTGAAGGGAAGGAAGCCCGGTATTGGAGAAGGAGACGATGAACAGACACGGAGGACCAGGGAGACATGATAGAACAGGAGATACAATGGAGGAAGGTAATCTTTGTTGGACTCGGATAGGTAATATCAGGTGGGTGAGTCCTTACTCATGAACGAGACCAGACCATGTGACTGTGTGAGGTGTGTGCTTATATGCTGCCTGAGGAGATGAGGTGCAGGTGCAGGTGATAACGAGGTGCAAACAGGTGTGGATCAAGGAGGAGCTGTCACAATAATAGCCTTACCATGGTAAATCAGGGTCAAAAACACACTTTTGAAAAGACTTGAATGATGTATTGACTCATTATTTAAATCTAATTAATTTTGAACAAAAGGTTACATAGTCACGGTAAAAAATGATATGATCAATAAGTTATGACAGCATGCTTTTACATTGCTTTAACTCGTTAAAATAGGCTTTTTATGTTATACAAGATTCAACTAATTTATTTCAGTCAGTTTATTGTGCTTAAAAATTAAAGGCCTTAAATTAAGTAAATGAAGTATAATCAAATTGGCCAAGGCTGCATTTATTTTATTAAAAATACAAAAAAAACAGTAATATTGTGAAATATTAAAATAGCTGTTTAAAATAGTAAAGTGTAATTTATTCCTGTGATCAAAGCTGAATTTACTCCAGTCTTCAGTGTCACATGATCCTTCACCTTCTGTTTTTTTTATTTCTTAAATATATACATAATAATTATACACAGTACACAAACATATATTATGTAAACATGAACTTTTTTCTTCTGGATGCGATTAATCGATTGCCCAGGTGAGCATAAGAGACTTCTTCTAAAAACATAAAAAATCTTACCGATCAAAAACGTTTGAACGGCGGTGTATAAAGAAAGTTGAAATTGCTTGAATTATATTGATGAGTGCTGTAAAAACATGTTGCCTTGACTATTTTTCATTTCGTATGTGGCGTTTGTCACATCTTCTTCCTCTCAGAGATGCAGATGAGCAACATCTCTGAACCCAGAGACCATTATAGAACTGTATATTATAAAAATATAAAATAGCATCCGTTTGCAGACTGGCTGACCGTAACCGTGAGTTTAGGTGGAGGCCTGAAATCAGTGCAGATCTGAGTCAGTCGAGGAAAGTGCATCACTTTACCATGGTAACGGGGGGGGGGTTGACAAACTTACCTCAACGGCACTCATTTCATGTCATTAGAAAGAAATCATTGAAGTGAAAAGAAATGACTGGTGATTTCAGTGATGCTTGAGTTATGATCTGTGTGACGAAGCGTCAGTCATTTTTCAGTCATTATTAATACAGTGTTTCTTGAGATTTGACTTTCACAGCAAGACAATTATAGTGCACCACTCAATTTTTTCAAAATATGTACAACTTTATTACAAAGATTATGTATTAACATTTTAACAAAGCTTTGGTATAAAAATAACACTGGTGAAAATACTGCACGGTTGTCGTGTGCAAGAAGCGTTTTGATCCATGTTTACATTTATAAAGAAGAAAAGGCGAGTATAAATGAATGAAGACAGACGAAAAGCACCGTTTCGCATTTTGAAATGTTAAACTCTTGCATAATTGTCAGCGTGAAGCCGTTTCTGAGGTCGTATCAGTGCAACACAATAACTTTCCTTGTTTGCTTCTCAAAAGGACACTTTATGATAGAATTGCAACATGAACGCTATTTAAGAACATTATTTGGTGGAAATATCTGATCCGTGTTGTGCTGAAAAGAAGGTAAAACTTAGGTTTGAGGTTTTTACGTCTGTCATTATCGGGCAGTTTTACCGCTTTTCCAGTTCATAGATGTCAGATCTGTGTTGAGTTATAGTGCTGTCTGAGATAATTATGACATAGCAAACCATGAAAGATCCATACGCTAACCCTTGATTACTGCTGGTCAAGTCCTACACTGTAAATACTTATATTTTATGTTGAAATATTTAATATTTCAATACCTGTGGTTGTCTCATGTAAATGCCTCATGAACACGAGGTCATGATTCAATCTAACATCAAAAGGAAAAAACATATAGTATGAAAAATGTTGCATACTTTTAGAACCATTAAGATTTTTGCATTGTGACATTTTTTTGTAATGCAATTATTATTTATATTTTTATATCAGCATAAATTAAAGGCAGTATAAATATTATGATGTATACAATATAATAAATATTTTTGCATTACAATAATAAAGATGAGCTTTTTTTTATATCAATCTGATATATATATATTTAAACATATATATAAACATATATTTAATATATATATCAGATTGGTATGAAAAAAAAGTATATAATATAATTTTCCCCTCTTAAACTCTTAATGGTCCTAAAAACAGGCATAATGTTTTTTATGCAAAATATAATTTCATATATAATTTTTATTATTATTTTAGTGCAAAAATGACCTATTTTTGGCAGTTTTTCTGAGATCATTCATTCTTCTTTTTGCCTGTTGGCATGTCTTTAGTCATTTCTTCTGAACAGACGTGTTTCCGCCTCTCACAGTGATTTTCCGCTCTGGATTGTGATGAATCAAGTCTATGGAGGAACGTGTGTTGGATTATATTTGTCTTTGGTCGGTTGTGTGTGTTCACAGTCCACAGGCTCTGAACACTAAAGAGGACGCGAGTGTCAGTGAATGAATGTGCGTTTTTCACATCTTTGGTAAACTCTCACTCTGTCCCGTTCGCTCTCTGCATGTCTTCACGTTGCTCACTTCCGGAGGGTTTTTCCTCAGATTCTTCCTTCATCTGTAGGGAAACTCTTTCCGTTCTCATCCCTCGGTCATAAACGTGGTTGCTGAGGGAGTTTTCCTCTTCCTCCTCGTCCTCCTCCTCGTCGTCTCTGAACTCCAGCGCCGCTCCCTCCAGGCTGGAGTCGCTGAGAAAGGCGCCGCTGTCCTCCAGGGCCGAAGCGGGTCCCTCGGGGCCGCCGCTGCGCTCCGTGACGGGGCTCAGGTAGGGAACGGCCGCGTCCTCTCCGGGTCCGTCCGGGTCGCTGTCTCGACTGCAGAAGGCGTAGCGGTGGTTCATGTGCTGAGAGTACGAGCCCGAGTGAGAAAAGCGTTTGCCGCACTTGTCGCACTGATACGGCTTTTCTCCCGAGTGCAAGCGGCTGTGTTCAATTAAATGATGCTTGTGTTTAAAGGCCTTCTTACAGGTTTGGCACTCGTGTGGTCGCTTTCCTATAGGGGGAAAAAAAAGAGTTAGACTTCTGTCTGTCTGTGTCTTTCTGTTTATATATAGTATTTTTAAGTATCGTGTAGGGATGTCACAAATACCGGTACTTCGGTACCAAGTTGGTACTGAAATTTAAAAAATGTGACGATACCAGCATTTCTGTAGTACCGAGTATATTCGGGACCCACTTGCTTTCACTCGCTTCTGTGTTTATCTAAGTGCAGGGCTCCAGACTGTAGCCAAATATATACTAGTGTCTGTGAATATTAAACTGCGAAATACTATTTAAATATTAATCCTCCATGTTCTGCGTCTCTGTGTGGATGAATGGCGCAGACGTGTGGTTTCATTTGACGTGCGTGCACTCATTGTTTTTTAGCCTCTGCCGTCTCACTATATGAGGACATGAACGCATAAACTTCATAAACTCATAAACTGTCATCATCAACACAGACACTCAAAGGGCTTCACGGCAACCCGTCAAAATAAAAGTTCGGTTTAACTTGAAGAAATTGACAAATATATTAGGCAACTGTTGTACAGTAGATTTAGCTACGTCTCAATGTAATACTAATAATACTACTACCAATAATAATAATTATTATTATGATTAGGTGTGCATAGTGGGTTGCTTATTCTTCACTTGATCTTTTTTATAAACAATGTTTACTTTTAAACAGCATGTCGCTTAAAATGTTTATATGTATTATTTACTTTATAATGATTATCATCATAAATAATAAACTCAGTGAATTAAAAAAATTCAGAGAACCGTAATATTTTTATGGTATTGGTACCGATTGCTGGAATTTTGGTATCATGACATCCCTAGTATCGTGTATATAAATACTTAAGAAAACTATATACATACTATATATATATATATTAAGTATTATATACTTTAAAAATGAAAATGTTGTGCATACATGTGTATATATATATATAAAATTTAAAATATTTATTATATAATATATATATATATATATATATATATATATATATATATATATATGATTCAATATAAATATATATTATAATAAAGTAATATAATATTTTAAATATATATATTATAAAGTATTATATATAATAAAATAAATATTATATCAATTATAAATAAATACTATATTTTTTACTTATTTTATATATTAATTAATTTATATATGAATTTACTTAAGATTACTTAAAGTATTATTATTATTATTTAAATTAAATAATTTATAATAAAGTATTATATATATATAAAATAAATATATAAATGATATATAAATACTATTTTCTTTTTTACTTATTTCAAGCATTATAAATGATATATATATATATATATATGTGTGTGTGTGTGTGTGTGTGTTATGGTCTGTACCTGTGTGCTCATATTTATGGCGCAGGAGAGAGCTGCTCTTCTGGAAGGTTTTGTCGCAGATATCGCAGGCGTACAGGCCTTCCTCCGTCTTCTTCAGTCTCTTTCTCCCGGGGCCGATCTCTCCATCCATCCCATCATCCATCAGAGACAGATACTCCAGACTGCCTCGATTCATCGCTTCCGCCTGGACGCCGACCAGACAAAAGGAAATATGAGTTGTTATTATTATTAGGCCTGCATGCATTTCTATTTTAATATGACATCTGCATTGTAGATTAAAATATTAAGAGTGCATTAGGAAATATAGCAAATATTTTTTGCAATCCACTAAATATGACCAGTTTTAAAAGTGTTATTATATATTTAGTTTATCAATTAATATGAGCCCATAAAACCTGCATGTTTGATAAATAAATAATTATTTAATAAAGAACACGTTTAAAGGAGTTAAAATGCAGCATAACATCACATTGCATATTCAGTATGGATTTAGTTATTGTAATATGATTTAATGTCTCACTATGTGGTCAATAAGAGCTCACAGCTGGTCAAAATTATGCACAATAACATTTGATATTTGAATCATGTATTTTAGTTTTATTCATTTTAGCAGATGCACAATATATTACCAGATGGCATTTCTTTTTATATAAGTAATCTTTAATATATTTAATGTCAAGTGTCTGAGTTTATTTACACTGGCCGTAGTGAAGCGGTGTCATGATGAGTGATGATATCAGTGTGCAGGCGTGTGGAAACGGACACGGGTTCTTTTTGCCCTTTGACATCATGTGTGGGGGACTTTCCCTCGGCGTCGCGTGTTTGTTTACAGCTCAAACAGAGGAAACTAATTCATCAAAACTGACAGATCAGACGAGAGCAGAGATGCTGATGCAATACAACGTGTGTGTGTGCGTGTGTGTAAATGTTTCATATTCTCCTTTTATGACTAAAATTGTAAAATCAGGCTTTCTCATTCTAACATCATTTAATTTGATTCCTGAGTATTTTCAAATATTAATCTGATATTATATTAACATAATATATAATTAATACATTTGGTATTCATCTTTGTTTATGCTTTTAACAATGTGTATTATAAAAAGAGCTAAACAAATAAATAAAAACACATTTAAAAGTCTTGTCTTCCATTAAAATAAACCGAACATACTTCTCACACTCAGGGGCGTATTATTGTTCACTTTGATGCAAATCATAGACTATTGGGTATTATTTTTAAAATAATAATAATAATGTCATTATGTTCTGCCCCCAACTTCCTGTTTCAACAGGAAATAAATCTACTGAGGACAGGAAACTATGCTTGTCAAGCCATTACCTGGGTGATCTTTTTTATTAATTATGTTATTATACAGATTTAGAATTTTTTTTTGTTATAATGAATATCATATTTTATACTTTATTATACATATTTAGAAATGTTTTATTGAATTGAATATCTTATATATTTTATTATACATATTTAGAATTTTTATTTCTGATATAATGAATATAATTTTTATTTTCATATTTTAATATACACATTTAGAGTACATTTTTTATAATTAATGTCATATTTATTTTTATATTTCATTAAACACATTTAGAATACATTTTTGTTATGATGAATGTCACATATTTATTTTTATATTATACATATTTAAAATACAATTTTATTATAATATTGAAATTGTTCTGGCAGTAGCCTTTATTTCCAGTGTGTTTCTGTGTTTGATTATATGTGTATTATATATCTGAGTGTTCGCTCTTACCATGATTGAATGTCTTTCATGTTGGATTCTCTTCAGCATTGACTCTGGCTCCGCCTCCATCATATACGCCACTGGAGACAGGAAGCCTGGGCTCGGTGTTGGTGGCGTGAGAGGAAGTGATGTCAGACCGTTGTGTCCCGGGATCATGTGATTGAAGAGAGGGTAGCTGCTGAACACCGTGCTGCCAAACAGCGGCGATGCTGCATAAGCCCCGCCCACCTGCTGCTGGGAGGGCGGAGTCAGTCTCTTGAACGCAGTCTCGCCGTTGCGTCTTTCTTGTTGCGGCGAGTAACCGTTACAAGTCTCTCGTGGCACGGCGGAGGCCGAATGGGGTTTAGGGATGGACAAGTCTAAAGGTTCGCTCTGAATATGATGGCTTGATTGACGGGGCGATGTGTTGATTGACAGATCCAGGTAAGGAGGAGAGCCGAACCGCAGGTGCTGGCGCTCAGGTAACGTCGGGGACGTCGGGCCGCCTTCTTCTCCCGGCCAGTGTTTGTGCGGGGAATCTTGCGATAGTTGTAAGGGTGTTGGTAAAGGCACGAGGATCTGCTGCGGGACCGAATGCCAGGATGCACGCTGGGGCGACGGCAGGTTATTGCACGCAGGCGATCTGTCGTTTTTGCGCACCTCGTCCCCCACCTCTCGACGGAGCATCTCCTGCAGCAGGTGTTCGAACTTACTACGCGACTGCAGCAGCGGCAGCAGCGTGGTGCCTTTAAACACGCCCGTCCTCATGGCCAGATCCTCCGCAGGGTCCCAGGCCCGGCTCAAAACGGGCTCCAGCGGGTACTGACCCAGCGCGCCGTACGGAGATCCCCTTCCTCGGCTGCCGTTTCTCCCGCCAGCCACAGGGGGTGACGTGGGCGATGGGAATACGTACGCAGGATGGGCGTGTCCGTTAAAATGAGCTCCGTTCCCCGCCGTGCCGCCGCCGAGGCACTTCTTGCTGCTGAGGTGTGAGCTGTAGGAGCCCGAGTGACTGAAACGCTTCTTACAGTTCGAGCACTCGTACGGCTTCTCACCTGCACAGGAGAAATGGACACAGAGATCGTCATTTATCCCTTAAAACTTTAAAAAAAATTACATATTTAAATGTTTAAATGTTAAAAATAATGTTTTCGGGCCCTATTTTACCGATCGGAGCGCATGGTCTAAAGCGCCGGTGCTCTTAGGGCGTGTCCGGATCCACTTTTGCTAGTTTAACGACTAAAAGAAAAACGGTCAGCGCGCCTGGTGCATGGTCCAAAAGGGTTGTCCCTCGTCTCTTAATGAGTCATGGGTGTGTTTTGGGCGTAACGTGCAATAAACCAATCAGAGTCTCCTCTCCCATTCCCTTTAAAAGCCAGTTGTGCTCGCGTCATGGCGGATACGCTATTTACATGTGAGCGGAAAGACTGAACGCTTCTCCAGAGAGGAATCCTTTTATTTTTAATATTTAAACGTGCGTGTGCTGCTGCGCGTTCCTGTGTGTGTAATAATCAGAGTGTGTGTGTGTGTGTGTGTGTGCTGCTGCGCGTCCCTGTGTGTGTAATAATCAGAGTGTGTGTGTGTGTGTGCTGCTGCATCCCTGTGTGTGTAATAATCAGAGTGTATGCCTGTTGTGCTCCGCCTATAGGCTCATATTACTAGCACACCCTTTAAATAACACAAAAAATACTGCACTATTGATTTTAGAGCAGGTGTGTGTTGGTCAATGGCGCAGTCGCTTTCAGTTCCTCAAAATAGCAACGCTCCAGCAATGCTCCTGAACTCCTGGTGTTCAGACCAGACGCCCATGAAGAACAGATGCGCCAGTGCATTTGATATTTAAACAACGTGGAGCTGGACGTGAACATGAGAACTGCGTCGGGCTGAAACTAGCAGAACACACCCGGGTGTATGATAGGGCCCCTTTATGTCTTAAATAGCTTGACTGTAACTCGACACCCTCGCTTCATTTAGTATGCGTGGATTCATGAATATGCAAATGAGCCCCGCCTCCACTCACTCACAGCAGCTCGGATCACCTGATCCACTCGCTCAACTGTAGTAAACGCTACAATACTGGTTTAATTCAGCCGTATATGTTTGAACCAGACACTGATTGAGAAGAGGAAGGGGAAGAGCGAATTATACAGGCTCGTCTACAAGTCCATGTATCAGAATATTAATGCGTTTTATGTATCTCTCTCTACAACATAGCGGTACTTCATATGATTATGTTATGATTACGATTGGTCACGTGTTTGTGATGTATGAAACGGGTGTTTTTGAGACTGTCTTTGGTTCACTGCAGTTTTAAGGAGAAAATACTCAGCAATGGTGTTGACTGATGAATTTGCACATGGTTTGTATATTGGAAACACCACATGGACATAATTTTTATTCTTATGCATGTTTCTTTATCATCATCTTTTATTTTTAGCTATATTCAGCATCTTAATGGTTTTAGGTGTATTTGAGGAATTCATTGTCAAGAAATGTCCAGGTAACATTTTTGACACATTCATGATTTGAAATAATTTATTTCATGATTTCATTTATTTTTCATAAATTTGATAAATATATTTTATAGTCATAATTACGAAAAGATAGTGAAATTATAACAAAAAGACATAATTATGATGAAAAGTTTCAAAATTTTTATGCCATATTTAAAAATATTTTAAATTAAGATAATAATGGCTGTTTATTAGCTTAATATTTTTAATTATATATATATTTTAATATTCATATTGAATATATAAATAAATGATGTATATATACACTCACCTAAAGGATTATTAGGAACACCACACTAATACTGTGTTTGACCCCCTTTCGCCTTCAGAACTGCCTTAATTCTACGTGGCATTGATTCAACAAGGTGCTGAAAGCATTCTTTAGAAATGTTGGCCCATATTGATAGGATAGCATCTTGCAGTTGATGGAGATTTGTGGGATGCACATCCAGGGCACGAAGCTCCCGTTCCACCACATCCCAAAGATGCTCTATTGGGTTGAGATCTGGTGACTGTGGGGGCCATTTTAGTACAGTGAACTCATTGTCATGTTCAAGAAACCAATTTGAAATGATTGGAGCTTTGTGACATGGTGCATTATCCTGCTGGAAGTAGCCATCAGAGGATGGGTACATGGTGGTCATAAAGGGATGGACATGGTCAGAAACAATGCTCAGGTAGGCCGTGGCATTTAAACGATGCCCAATTGGCACTAAGGGGCCTAAAGTGTGCCAAGAAAACATCCCCCACACCATTACACCACCACCACCAGCCTGCACAGTGGTAACCAGGCATGATGGATCCATGTTCTCATTCTGTTTACGCCAAATTCTAAATCTACCATCTGAATGTCTCAACAGAAATCCAGACTCATCAGACCAGGCAACATTTTTCCACTCTTCAACTGTCCAATTTTGGTGAGCTCGTGCAAATTGTAGCCTCTTTTTCCTATTTGTAGTGGAGATGAGTGGTACCTGGTGGGGTCTTCTGCTGTTGTAGCCCATCCGCCTCAAGGTTGTGCGTGTTGTGGCTTCACAAATGCTTTGCTGCATACCTCGGTTGTAACGAGTGGTTATTTCAGTCAAAGTTGCTCTTCTATCAGCTTGAATCAGTCGGCCCATTCTCCTCTGACCTCTAGCATCAACAAGGCATTTTCGCCCACAGGACTGCCGCATACTGGATGTTTTTCCCTTTTCACACCATTCTTTGTAAACTCTAGAAATGGTTGTGCGTGAAAATCCCAGTAACTGAGCAGATTGTGAAATACTCAGACCGGCCCGTCTGGCACCAACAACCATGCCACGCTCAAAATTGCTTAAATCACCTTTCTTTCCCATTCTGACATTCAGTTTGGAGTTCAGGAGATTGTCTTGACCAGGACCACACCCCTAAATGCATTGAAGCAACTGCCATGTGATTGGTTGATTAGATAATTGCATTAATGAGAAATTGAACAGGTGTTCCTAATAATCCTTTAGGTGAGTGTACATATAATATATACATACATGAAACAAATGTTTTAAAGTAAACAAAAGTACAAAAGAACAGTAATAAATAATAACAACAATAATAATAAAGAGTCAGAACATTTTCACCCAGATATCATTTCTGGGCTGACATGTTTTAATCCAGATTTAAATAATTATATACATAAAAAGTTTACATTTTGACTTAAAAACATGCGAGGCAAGATTATAACAAAAATATAAAATTATGACATAAAAATGAATTCTTGACAGAATATGACACATATTCTTGTGTCATATTCTTTTTATGGCACAAATCTAACCTAGTATCTCATAGTTTCATCTTTTTATGTCATATTTATGATTTTTATTTCATACAAGCATGTTTTGTTTTCTTATATGGTGAAAATGGGCTTTCAACAAAAAATAAACATTTGTGTGAATTAGGGTGAATTTTATTACAATAAAAATAAGAATTAGAATCCTAATGGTCATAAGTATTTATTTTCCTTAAGCACAATGTCACTGCGTGTGAAATATGGCGTTTTGTAATGATCTGAGTCCACTGGTTGCGTCTCTTACCGCTGTGAATGCGCAGGTGCTCTTTGAGGTGATGCTTGTATTTAAAGGCCTTTCCACACTGATTACACTTGAACTTCCTGCTCTCCATACTGGGCTCAGACAAGGAATTCTGGGACATACATGAAATCATGAGCAGTTAGCACACGTCTGCATGCGTGTCATTGTTGTGCATGTGTGTGTGTGGCGTACCTTGTCATGAGTGTGGCTGTGGAGCGTGAGGTGGTGCTCCATCTGAGCGCGGTACGGCGAGCTGAACCCACAGAGAGGGGAGACGCTGTCCCGGTCCACTCCGTCCCGGTCCGGGCAGAACTTCACGTGTTCCTTCAGGGAGGCGTCATGCCGGTACGTCCGCTGGCAGTACGGGCACGTCTGAACGGGGGCGTCAGAGTTTAAGGGTCCAGCGTCTGCACACCGGCAGCAGAGACGAGAGGTTGTGTTATGGTTTATATTATAATTATATACATTAAATGCAGATGAGGGCTAGTTTACCTTTCCCCTCAGGTGAGCCGTGCTCTCCCGGTGACCAGCAGACGGGTGACATGTCGCCGTGAACGCCATCTAAATGAAACGAGCTCACGGATCCGTTGCGTTGCTGTGTGTGAATCGGGCTGAGCAGATGAGACACTTTCCTCAGCTGCGCCACGGAGTCCTCAATCACATGACCGTCAGTCTGACCTGAGAGAGACACGCGTGTTCACATCACCATCACTCCGGCTCTTATTACACTATTATCACCAAGACATACAAACTCTTCATAACAGAACCCTGATCATGTAAATGCAACAAAATAACACACAATAAACCGTATAACGTAAACAAAAGTGCAAAAGAAAAGTAATAAATAACAATAATAAAGAATCAGAACCTTTTCTGGGCTGACATGTTTTAATCCAGTTTAAAATAATTATGAAATAAAAAGTAAAAATTTTGATTTAAAAGGCAAAATCATAACAAAATAATGTCATATTTATGTCATGTTTTTTTGGTCAAAATGGGCTTCCATACATTTCACTCCTAAATCACAAGAAAATTATTTTGAATAAAGATAATGCTTATTTATTGCCTTTATATATATATAATTTTTCATATTTTTATAATGTGTTTATATTTTTAATAATTTATATATTTCAATTCAGTTCTGTTTTATTTATAAAGCACATTTAAAATCAACCTCAGTGCTGTACATAAAGTATAAAATCAAATAAAAGCAAGAAACACATACAAATTACAAAGAATTAAAAGCACGAGAAAAAATATGCATTTTTAACATGGATTTAAATTCAACTACTGAATTATTTATTCAAAATACATTTATTTTAATATATAAATATAACATGTATTTTTATAGTGTATTTATATTTTTATTATTATTATTATAATTATTATTTTCATGACAGTACATTGAACTCCCTAAAAATAAATAAACTATAATAATCACCATAGTGAAGATCTGAATAGTGTTTTGCAGTCTCTTTTAGTTTTAGTCACATTATATCAGCCTGTCATTGGTTTCGTGATGTGTTTGTGTGCCTCTCGTTATGTAGGAACGCTTTAACTTGAGAGAAAATCGCTGGAATGTTGCAGAAATGGTCCCTTGAAAGCAATAAGACTAAAACACAAGCAGAAGCGTGAGGATGCCAGCGCTGCGACTGAGGACGACTCCTCAAGCGTTTGCAGATGTTGGCGTGGCGTTTTCTCTCTCATGTGGCCGTGGACGCGCCGCGCGGCTCAGCTGTAAATAGGCTGTTGTAGGCGAATCCACGAGCGTTTGATCTCCGTCGAAAAGTGTTTGATTTCAGGAGAGGAGAGTTCTTGTGGTGTTTGATGAGCGCAGCAGTTTCGTGTTTCAGCGCTGCATTATCTGAGACGAATATCGGCAGAAACACGGAGGCGGTGGAAATGAGAGTCATTACAGCCCAGATGATAATTACTCTTAAATGTGTCATGTCATATTGTGTGATTACACACAGGAAGAAGCTGATGAGAATGTGGGCCACTGCTGGTCCTTGGCATGGTTTTACAAGTCACTGATTCAATGAAAACACATTGACTACGCAGTACGGACCCATTCAAGGCAGAGAAAAACACGAATGCTTTTAAAACTGTGTTTTAAAGTATGTATACTTCTGTTCTCTAACAAAATATACATTATATATGTAATAACACTTAGTAGTATGCTACATTGTTGTCACAAGACATCATTATTATATATGATATATATATTACGATCATACATATATATATTTTTATATTGCATTTTTTAATAGACCCGTTCAAGGATGAGAAAAACACTTTGTTTTATTTTTTAAAATTGGAATATATATATAGGATTTTTTGAACTTGATATTTGGCATTGTTGCTATATTGTTGTCACAAGACATAATTATTATATATTTAAAAAATATATTTTGCATTTTTAATTTCTGTACATAGGACAGGCCTGTTCAAGGGTGAGAAAAACTTTTTTTTTTAATTTTTAAAATTGCCATTACATATATATTTTATATAATTTTTGTATATAGTACAGACACGTTCAAGGGTTAAACACTTTAATTTTTTAACGTTTTTAAAATTGCTATTATATATATATATATATATATATATATATATATATATATATATATGGAAGAATAAAATTAAAAATGCAAAATAAAAAATATATGTCAATAATGATGTCATGTGACAACAATATAGCAACACTGTCAAATATATATATATGGTTTTTAAACTGAACATACATTTTTTATTCTGCATTTTCAAAGATTTGCATTATTTAAATAAAAAAATATTATATATATATATATATATATTTTTTTTACTTGATATTTGAACTTTACATTCACCCTATTTTTGATCAATCTCCACTAGTGTACTAACTGAACACTGCATGTATGTGTATGTACAGTACTATTTGGCGCTGTATGAAGCATCTCAGACTGTAGTTTGCTACTTTGGCCTGCACATGTTGCACGTGTGTGGCGTCCAGTCATCGCTGTGGAAAGGTTTTTATTATTATCTAGCATCTTTGTGTAAACAAATGTTTGGTCTGATCAAATAATGGGTTGAGAGAGTTTAGTTGTGTATAGTGGACTGTTATAGGTTCACTTCAGAAGATCCTCGTGTAACAGCAGACTGTAAAAGTGAGCCTTTATTTGGCATCAGATCCCTGAGACTCACTGAACATGCTGTCGCAGCGCTCGGGGTCTGTGGCCGTGATTTTGCGTGGTGTGTTTCCGCTGTGGATCCAGCTCTCCGGGACGGGACTGCCGGGATCCGTGCCCTCGCTGGCCGTCAGGCTTACTTTATCCTGAGCATCTCGGCTGTCCAGAACCTCCATCCCCCAAACGCTGGCTTCATCCTCCCCTTCAGAGCCCAGACAGCGCTCCACGTCACCTGAGCACACACAATATCCAACGTCAACGCAATCGCTACACAATAAATGTGCATTAAAAATGCATCAGACTTGAATGACACTGACACTTTAGATAATGCATTAGATAACATGAGCAATGCATTTGTTTCAGTATCTATTGATCTTTGTTAATGTTAGTGCTAGGGCTGCACGATTATGACAAAAAACATAATTGTCGAGTATTCCCTTGAAATTGTAATTGCGATTGAATGATGTTTTGAATAGCTTTTTAATAGCAAATGCATGCCATATTGTTATATCTGAATAAACAAGCTTAAACTTAAAAAACGTGCTTTTCTACAGCGTTAAGCCTCAAATGTCAAATATACATTGGTTTGGTTTCCTCTTTAAATAAAAAAAAAGTTAAATTATGCATGGTATTATAATGTTACACTAAAACTGAAATTAAAACAATGGGAAAAACCCTGTTGAAAGAAATAATATAAGTAAGTGGACATTTTTTTGTAATTGTGTAATTGTGGCATCCATAATTGTAATTACAATTACAAATTTGATTAATTGTGCAGCCCTAGTTAGTGCACTAGCTAATGCAGGGTGTATGAGCTCCTAATCACACATTATGACTATGGAAGCTTGTTTACGCCACAGAATAAAAAGGTAATTGCGATGTTTTATCTCTCAATTGCGAGGTATTAAGTCAGAATTGTGAGATATAAACTCGTCTTTTTTCCTTCAGAATGGGACTTTTTTTCGCAATTGCAAGTTTATATCTCACAATTCTGAGAAAAGAAGTGAGAACTGCAAGATATAAACTCGCACTTGATTCAGAATTCACAATTTCACAATAGCACACAATTTTGAGTTCATATCACAATTATGTAAACTCGCAATTGCGAGAAAAAAAGCTTCCATAGTTTATTGCCACGACGTAACTATAAAATCCGATTGTCCAGGACATTTGACATTTTCTCTAATTTTCCATGTGTGGACGAGTGGGAACCCTGTAATATGATCAGATTTTAATAATGTATTAGTAAATGTAGAAATTAACAACTACGATTAATAAATGCTGAAGAGGTTTTTTTTTTTCATTGTTATTAACTAAATAATATTTACATATTACAATATCAACTTGCATTGCAGGGAAGGGTTGCCACAGTATTTATTTAAATATTCATTTATTAATTTGGAAATAATAAGAATTAACCTTCATGCAATGAGATCCCACCACCGCATGTAAAGAGTCTCAGGAATATAACACACACAGACTAACAGTTTCAACCCTGGTTGTCAAGAGTTAAGATTAAGATCTTGTGAAAAAAAAGGCATTAAACGGAACAGATGAAAAAGTTCTCAGAAACGAGTGAAAATGTCAGCAATGTCAATGTAAAGGCTTTTTTGAGTGATTCCTGTAGCGTTAGATAAAATAACGAATCCACACACACACACACACACTCACACACGTCCCCAGATGTGTGTTTAATGTTTGAATTTTTATTCGGGCTAATCGCTTAAATCTTGTAAAAAGTCACAAATGTGCAACATGAAGTTGATTAAACAGAGAACAGGCTGTGATTTACATCAGCTGGCTTTTAAACATGTATAAATAGACTCATTATAATTTTCCCAAATGGGAGTCGGGGTGTGCAGTGTTTCTGGGTGAAGAGCGCACGAGAAGCGAAGGCCTGAAAGCTGTTAGGAGCACGGCAGATATTTTTATTTAGACACGAGATTGCAGCCTTTGCTCAAAGTTCAGATGCGTAACCTATTTAATGTTTTTATGTATTCATCAAGAGCCATATGACTGAGCATATCTGTGGGCGAGGCGGAATCGAGAGCGAACGCTTTCACATCGTGAATCTGGACATTATTTGTCATGCTTTGATGCCCTAGTAAATATGACATTTACTCATCAACTCATTTTTGCTGTCACTCGTTATTTTATTCACGATCAGATCAATGCTACACTGAATGATCTTTTTATTAGCATTAATATATTTTCCATAAACAGCAGTAAATGCAACACAATTGCACAACACAAAGTGTGCTTAAAAATACATCTCTGCTTAAGTAAATCTCTGAATTATTGTTGATTTCTGGTATTGTTGCACTACAAATATGAATCATAACTATTTCCCCTCCTTTTCAATGTCAAATGCAGAATTAAATACTTGTTGGCACTCATGTAAAGTATTAAAAGCTGAATTTTTAAGTGCACTGGAGTGTAAAGATAACATTGGCATTAAAGCCGATTGTGGTGTGGTGGATCTTTCATCATTCTGACTGTGTGTATTAGTGTGTCTGATCAGTTTGGCAGGAAGCTACAGTTTCAATTCGACTGTAATGGAACAAACAATGCAGTGCTGACGCATGCAGTGTGTGTGTGTGTGTGTGAAGACCCACTGCTGCTCACGAATAAGTAATACACCTCTGCTCAATGTACATGTCAAACACGTGCTGTTCCCACCGGTTCACTGCGGAAGCATGCACACACACACAATCACACACACACACACACTGCATATATTGACCAGGGTCTTTCCAGTTATGACTGTGCAAAATAGGGGCGATCAAACCAGCAGCAGAGATGAATGTCACAGCTTTCATTTCATATGGAAACACATATTAGTGTGTGTTATCTCGCGATCTTAAAGGTTTGGGCACGATGACACAATTTGTTTGTCATGATCTTAAAAACATGCTGATCTCAATTAGTTTCGCATGCACCAATGCTACATTTCTTTTCTAATATGTATTCTTTACTTCGACGAGCTCATTGTTTCTGCCTTACATTAATACAGTGTTTATTATTAATACATTGTTAGCTAACTGTGTGATTTGTATATGTACATTTCTGAAATCCATAATCTCCTCTGATAACAGACCGCTCAATATTGTAATGTAGACGCACGCATTTTCTGTGAAGCTGCTTTGAAATGATATGCACTGTGAAGTTTAGTAGACATATATATATACACATACACACACACACACACATAAGTTTGAACTAGATTCAACCTATTTTTGATGTGTTTTGAATGACTTCCTGAACACTTGAGTACGTACACAACTGTTTTCTAGAAATATTATGAAGCATTATGAAACAATAAACATCTCAGACTGTAGTTTGCTACTTTGTTGCATGTGTGTGGCATTGTAGAAATGTTTTATTTATTATTTAGCATTTTTAATTTGTGTAAACAAACTTTTGGTCTGATCAAATTATATATATATATATATATATTAGTGCTGTCAAATCAATTAATTGCATCCAAAATAAAAGTTCATGTTTACTTAATATATGTGTGCATACTGTGTATAATTATTATGTATATATAAATACACACACATGCATGTATATATTTAAGAAAAATTTGTTATATTTATATATAACATAAATTATATAAATATATATACAGTATTTATATTTCTTAAATATATACATTTATATATACATAATAATTATACACAGTACACACACATATATTATGTAAACATTAACTTTAATTTTGGACGAGATTAATCGCGATTAATCGATTTGACAGCACTAATTATATATATATATATATATATACTCTAACACTTTTTAGGGTCCAATTCTCACTATTAACTATGACTTTTGCCTTAATAAACTCCCAATTACTGCTTATTAATATTTAGTAAGGTTATTAAGGGATGGATTATGGGATGTAGAATATGGTCATGCAGAATAAGGCATTAATATGTGCTTTATAAGTACTAATAAACAGCTAAAATACTAGTAATATGCATGATAATAAGCATCTAGTTCATAGTGAGAACTGGACCCTAAACTAAAGTGTTACTGTATATATATATATATTAGTTTAGTAGATCTATGTTCGTCTTCATTCGTGTTTCAGAACATCCTATGATGCATATTTCAATGCATTGATGTGCTATATCTTTTCAAATGAATGTGTCATCATGAGCGGTCCGTGTGGGCCGTGGCGCAGGGGTTTCCCTGTGAGCGCAGCAGAACCGGGCCTGTTGCGCATCACACTGTGATTCACTCCAGCGACAGCGGATGCATCCGTCAGGACGACTCGCTTTATCTGTCTGGAGTCAAACACATTCTCAGGCAGGCGATGATTTCAGTCTGCAACTCTCTGTACTGTGTGTGAGTATGTGTGTGAGTGTGTGTGAGAGTATGTGTGTGTGTGTCAGTGAGTGTGAGAGAGAGAGTGTGTGTGTGTGTCTGAGAGAGTGTGTGTGTATGAGAGTGTGAGTCTGTGTGTGTGTGTTTGTGTGTGAGAGAGTGTGTGTGCGTGAGACAGTGTGTGTGTGCGGATGAGCGTGTGAGTGTGTGTGTGTGTAAGAGAGTGTGTGTGTGAGTATGTGTGTGTGAGTGAGTGAGTGTGTGTGAGAGTGTGTGAGAGAGAGTGTGTGAGTGTGTGTGTGTGTGCATGTTTATGTGATTTATGAGGACACAAATGTGTATAATGACATGGGTATTACACTGGTATTACAACGTAAACGTGGTTTATGAGGACATTTCCTGTGTCCTCATCATAAAAATAGCTTTAAAAACATACTAAACAATGTTTTATTAAAAATGTAAAAATGCAGAATGTTTCCTGTGATGGGTAGGTTTAGGGGTAGGGGTAGTGTGTGTGTGTGTGTGTGTGTGTGTGTGATGGGTAGGTTTAGGGGTAGTGTGTGTGTGTGTGTGTGATGGGTAGGTTTAGGGCCAGTGTGTTTGTGTGTGTGTGATGGGTAGATTTAGGGGTAGTGCGTGTGTGTGTGTGTGTGATGGGTAGGTTTAGGGGTAGTGTGTGTGTGTGTGTGTGTGTGTGTGTGATGGGTAGGTTTAGGGGTAGGAGTAGTGTGTGTGTGTGTGTGTGTGTGTGTGTGATGAGTAGGTTTAGGGGTAGTGTGTGTGTGTGATGGGTAGGTTTATGGGTAGGGGTAGTGTGTGTGTGTGTGTGTGTGTGTGTGTGTGTGTGTGTGTGATGGGTAGGTTTAGGGGTAGGGGTAGTGTGTGTGTGTGTGATGGGTAGGTTTATGGGTAGGAGTAGTGTGTGTGTGTGTGTGTGTGTGTGTGTGTGATGGGTAGGTTTAGGGGTAGTGTGTGTGCGTGTGCGTGATGGGTAGGTTTATGGGTAGGGGTAGTGTGTGTGTGTGTGATGGGTAGGTTTATGGGTAGGAGTAGTGTGTGTGTGTGTGTGTGTGTGTGTGTGTGATGGGTAGGTTTAGGGGTAGTGTGTGTGCGTGTGCGTGATGGGTAGGTTTATGGGTAGGGGTAGTGTGTGTGTGTGTGTGTGTGTGTGTGTGTGTAATGGGTAGGTTTAGGGGTAGTGTGTGTGTGTGATGGGTAGGTTTAGGACTAGGGGTAGTGTGTGTGTGTGTGATGGGTAGGTTTAGGGGTGGGGTAGTGTGTGTGTGTCTGAGATGGGTAGGTTTAGGGGTAGGTGTAGTGTGTGTGTGTGATGGGTAGGTTTAGGGCTAGGGGTAGTGTGTGTGTGTGTGTGTGTGTGTGTGATGGGTAGGTTTAGGGGTAGGGGTAGTGTGTGTGTGTGTGTGTGTGTGATGGGTAGGTTTAGGGCTAGGGGTAGTGTGTGTGTGTGTGTGTGTGTGTGTGTGATGGGTAGGTTTAGGGGTGGGGTAGTGTGTGTGTGTGTGTGTGATGGGTAGGTTTAGGGGTAGGGGTAGTGTGTGTGTGTGTGTGTGTGTGTGTGTGTGATGGGTAGGTGTTTTAATGGCAGACGTCATGGAAAATATGCATTTTGTTATCGGTGTTAGACCTGTCACATAACAATAAATAATATTTAAAATTTTAAATAATAGTAAGTTTGACTTTTACATATCCTTAATTTTTATTTCTCTCTGCCCATGAAAGTTAGTCCGCCGTTTGCTTTTCTTTTTTAACACTTTTTTGTTCTAATTATTACTAAATAAAAATTAAAAAAATTGTGTTTTCTCAATTCTCATTTGATTAATTTAGTCTGAAACCTGCATTTATATTTTATCCATAATATTTTATGTTCAACAAATATTGCATATACACAGCTTGTCACTCACAACATTACGCATGTACATATTAAACAATTGTTTTGGATTATTTCATTAATATATATATTAATGAAATGTTATAAATTTAGTCTGAAACGTGAAGTGCTGCATTTATATCTGATCCATGCTCTAAAGATTTAACCAAATATTTACCGCCATAACAAGACGAGCAATGTTATATTCCGCACATTCAGCTGGAAAATAAAACCTGATGTAGATATTCTTATCTGAGCGAGTTTATCTCAGAATGCAAATCCAAACCAAACCTTTACTTTTCCTTTTCAAGCGCGTGTGGTTACCCTGAGGTGAGGCATCAGACAGGGCTGTCGACAGCGGCAGGAGTCGCACTGATGAGGGCGTTTCAAAACTTTCCTTTCTTGCCAAAACACAAAATCCACACTATTTCATTCTACACTCATGTACTCCCCTAAAACAGGTCTTGAATGATTATGCATGAAGAAGCCTTGAACACAAGAAGCAAGCAGCGCGTTCAAAGACGCAAGATGTCATTTTGACCTGAGCTGCTGGTTTAAAAGGTCAAGTCGCAAATATTATGATGAGCAACAAGAGGAAATACCAGGTCACGGCGGACACAATCTGCATCAAAAGCCAAGCCACATGTGATTTTACCTTCGGTGAGGTCACGTCTGTGATTAGTATCCTTACAGAAAGTATTCAATGTCTCGAAGAAGTTCAACAACACGCAGTGAATTCTCTGACTCGGCTATTTTCACACTATGACAATGAGTCAGAGACACCACATCACAGTCAACGCCTCCCACGGCTCTGCCATACCTCACACTATAGAAACGTCATCCATGGCACAGCCTCTGCTGCGCCTGTCCGGGAGCCGGGTCAAATGTGCAACACACACCGTCCACATCATTCGTTGCTGTTTGCATCATCTAACCTGTCCCTGATTCTCATAAGGCCAGTCATTTCACGTCTAGGCTCTGATAAGGTCTGATAACAGCCGCTTCCTCAGTCGAGCGCAGGTGCTTGGCGCTTTCTGGCGAACATCACCGCCTCTCAGTGTGTGTCAGTACAGCGATGTTATTTCTCTCTCAGAGCTCAACATGTGCATGATATATATACACAAATATAATTTTTTTTATGTTCAATATATACACATAATTCATATACATGTATATGAATTATTTGTTGAATATAATTATAATTATTATATAACTATTATTATAATTATGTGCATGATATATATATATATATATACCAATCAGGCATAACATTATGACCACTGTCAGGTGAAGTGAATAACACTGATGATCTCTTCATCACGGCTCCTGTTAGTGGGTGGGATATATTAGGCAGCAAGTGAACATTTTATCCTCAAAGTTGATGTGTTAGAAGCAGGAAAAATGGGCAAGCGTAAGGATTTGAGTGAGTTTGACAAGGGCCAAATTGTGATGGCTAGACGACTGGGTCAGAGCATCTCCAAAACTGCAGCTCTTGTGGGGTGTTCCCGGTCTGCAGTGGTCAGGATCTATCAAAAGTGCTCCAAGGAAGGAACAGTGGAGAACCGGAGACAGGGTCATGCGGCCAAGGCTCATTGATGCACGTGGGGAGCGAAGGCTGGCCCGTGTGGTCCGATCAAACAGACGAGCTACTGGAGCTCAAATTGCTCCAGAAGTTAATGCTGGTTCTGATAGAAAGGTGTCAGAATACACAGTGCATCTCAGTTTGTTGTGTATGGGGCTGCATAGCATATATTAGGAAGATGGTCATAATGTTATACCTGATGAGTGTATATATTACAATATTTCATTAATATATATATATATATATATATATATATATATATATATATATATATTCTGTATATTCTTTATTAATATATATTATAAATGAGTGACAAGAAGGGAAAAACAACTATATATGTATATATGTGAATTATTTGTTGAAGATAAAAAACATGCATAATATACAAATATAATTTTTTTGTTCAACAAATAATTTATATATATATAGTTGTTTTTCCCTTCTTGTCACTCATGTATAATAAGTATTAATAAAGAATATACAGAATTATATATATATATATATTACGGCATTCTTTTCATAGGACAAAAAGCTGATAAACAAATTTGTTCTCATATAATTTTTGTTTTAAAGAAACAATTGAGATATTAAAAATATGTGTTTCTTGTGATTGAGATATTGGGAGTGTGTGGGAATCTCTGTGTATCCAAACCCGTAAGTACGACAGAGATCACCAATGACATCTCTTCATCTCAGGACAGCGAATGAGATCTCTCAAACGGGCCTCTTATTCGCCCAGAAACCAGCGTTTCAGATCTCAGTCCTGTGTGATGTTTCTGATTCTGTTATTTCTCCTCTGGGATTTAAGAAGAAACATCTGAAACCAAACACTTCAGTAAAAGATAACTGATATAACTCACGAGAGAAGAGCTTTGCTTCATGCTTTTGCTTGTGCATTTGTCTTCAAAAGAAATCTGCAGCTGAGTTAAATGTGCTGGGCTTACACACACACACACACACACACACACACAGAGAGAGAGTCTGTTGTCTTTTAAACCCACACAAACAAATACCCAGAACAATTAAAGGTCAAAACTCTGTTCACTTTAAATGTGATCAGATCACAGGCTGCAGGGTCTTTTCTCTTCAGTAACACACACACACACACACACACACACTCTTCACCATGTCTGAAGTCTCAGTGTTTGAATCAGGTGTTTTTATGAAGTCGGTTCTCCTCAAGTTCACACAGAGAATCACATTAACTACCAGCACCAGCCACGACTAACCACAGACAAACACAAACTAAAGCGTTTTCTAGTGTTTTAACACTTTCACTTTCTTTTTCTGCAATGTTTGGTTTCTGCAAGTGTTCGTGCATCGTTCTTTACAATAAATGACACTTATGTGATGATATTTGGGCATTTTTAAAAGCGCCAAAACGTTTCCAAACACTTTTAAGGCTGTTGTAAACAATATATCTTAAAACATAACGATTTTGTTTATGTTTTAAACACGATACAGAAAACATTCACAGAAAATATCATTTGATGCAGTTAAAACGCAAGTTAATTATTAAAACTAAACTTATTTTCTGAAATGTTTAATTTTTAAAGGCAACACTACTTAAAGCCTTGATGTATAATGCATTATAAAAGTATTTTTAATGCAATAATTGTGCCTTATAATGCATTGTATGGCCTCATGAATAATTGTAACCCTAGTTATAATACATTATAATGCACTTTAAGAAAGTATAATGCATTAAAACACAAAAAACAACCAATTTCAAATGCAACAAGGAATATGTGAATATTATAATGCATTTTAACTTTGGTTACAGTTATTAATTAAAATATATAATGCAATATGAATACATAAAGTGTTACCCATCTTTCTTTACAATAAATGTTAGCAGTTAAACCCAACAAATGTCTTTTTCTGAAATGTTTTGTTTTTAAAGAGTGCATCGTCCTTTACAATAAATGACACTTAATATTTTATATTTTAAATGATATAGTCAGGCATCAAACACTTCTAGGGCTGTTGAAAACGTTATATATCTCGAAACATAATTATTGCGCTTACGTTTTCAACACAGTTGTTCATGTCTTTCAAAACCTACTTGGGTGAACAACATTGAGTTTCATCAAGACATTTTTCAAAATATCTACTGGAACGATTTGAGGGTGAGTAAATGCTGACAGAATATTCATTTGATTCTACTTGGACATTTTCTGGTGTGTAAATGCACTTTTTCATTTGTTCTGCATGATCACCTGAGGCCATCGATTACAGTAAAGTTCAGTAACGCATACATGAGCAAAGTAAGTGACTTGTTATCCGATCTGCATGATCAGGTTGTGCTGTACGCAGGGACTGCATGTGAGACACTGAGAATGCAAAACGCTCTCCATCAGGGTTGGCCCCGCTGAATCACATACTTCAGGGTTTCCCGTAAACGCCGCGCGAAGAAACACCGTCAGCACCGACCAGCAACAGAGAGCGACAGACTGCAAAGGTGTGATTTAGCAAACCCCAAAAGAAGAAACCTGAGGAGAAAACATGCTGTAGGGAAAGTGTTTGTATGCAGATAAGAGAAGTAGGATGTTAGTATGACACAAGTGTGTGTGTGTGTGTGTGTGTGTGTGAGAGAGAGAGACGCGAGACCCCTGACTCAGATAGTGTGAGATATTCAAACGAAAGCTGCGGAAATTCCCTGCGCTGAAATCTGGCCAAAGGCACGACGATGACAGAGACATTCACGCGGCGCTGCATGACAGAATGCCGTATTGCACAGATCTCTGCTTCTTCTCTGCTAGAGGAATCACTCAAACTTACCAGGAGCGAGAAATGGCTTGAACTAAACTGGTTTGAACTGGGGTTGTGGGTGAAAAAGGAAATTATATCAGTAGATTTTATCATGAAAACAACATCATACAGTTTATGTTCGGTGTGTGTACATACAGGCTGAATGAATAGAGAAAGTGTATTTTTGTTGAATTCTAGCTGTTTATTGATCTTATTGTGTACGATTCATTTCATTTTTTACATTTTTTTGAACTTACAATCCATTGCATTCAGATCTGCCTCTAATTTTTAAATGCCAACAACTCCATTTCACTGAATGAACGCCATAATATACACAAAGAAAAGATCTGTCATTATTTCCACTTCACTGCCACTTTAAGCCACCAAAACAAACCCAGATAACAGAAATACATTCTAAGAATGTTTCGCAAGCGTTACGTTAACATTAGTTCTCACTGTTCTCTGAACGTTCCGTTTTTTAAATGTGAACATTCCATCAACCATTCATTCATCAAACATTAAGGGAGTGTTTCGGAATGTTCAGAGAAGTGTTACATTTAAAAAAAAACAGATGAACGTCCAACTGAAACATTTCAGGGAGAAAGAACGTTCCATGAAAGATAAATAATGTCATGAAAGTGTATTTTGTATTATTTCATTCATATTTTTGTTGAATTTCCCTTCAGCAGCACATCTCTGAATGATTAAAGTCACCGTGAAAATTCGAATCTATTTTGTAAACGCATGTTTATTGATCTTTTTGTGAACAATTCATCCATGCATGTTTAACTTTTTTTAACTCTGAGAATGTTACATTAACATTAGTTCTGACTGTTCTCTGAATGTTCCGTTTCTTAAAGGAGACTTTATCTTATTCACCGTATCCCCCAGAGTTAGATAAGTCCATACATACCATTCTCATCTCCGTGCGTGCCATAACTCTGTCTGACGCACCCACCGCTAGCCTAGCTTAGCACAAAGACTGGAGGTAAACGGCTCCAGCTAGCCTACTGCTCAATAAGTGACAAAGTAACACCAACATTTTCCTATTTACATGTTGTGATGTGTATAGTTACATCGTGTAATAAGACCGACGGAAAATTTAAAGTTGCAATTTTCTAGACCGATATGGCTAGGGACTATACTCTCATTCCTGCGTAATAATCCAGGAGCTTTGCTGCCGTACCATGAGTGCAGCGGCGCAATGATATTACACAGCGCCTGAAAATAGGCTAACTTCCGTCAACATAACCAACGTGACAACCTGCTTGCACAGAGAGCGTGCTGGGGACTGTTTTCAGGCGCTGCGTAAAATATCATTGTGCCGCTGCACCCATGGAACGGCAGCAAAGCTCCTGGATTATTACGCAGGAATGAGAGTATAGTCTAGCAGTAGGCTAGCTGGAGCCGTTTACCTCCAGTCTTTGTGCTAAGCTAGGCTAGCGGTGGGTGTGTCAGACAGAGTTATGGCACGCACGGAGATGAGAATGGTGTGTATGGACTTATCTAACTCTGGGGGATACGGTGAATAAGCTAAAGTCACAAAAAGTCGGCGTGTTCCTTTAAAATGTTTTGAAAACGCTTTTTCTTGGTTATGCGAACGTTACATGAACGTTCCATTTTATCATTCGTCAAACATTAAGGGAATGTTTCGGAATGTTCAGAGAACAAGTGTTACATTTAAAAAAGTGTAACATTTCAGAAAAAAAAGAACGCTTCACGAACGATGTACTGTACAAATAATGTTTTTGTTATGTAATGTAATGTTCTATTAACGTTACTGGAATAACGTTTGTTCATAACTTTGAGAGATGTGTATTTTTTGTCTCGTGGCTCAAAGTCAAGAATGTGTCGTCACAGAAAAATTTTGGGCTTTGTAGATAAACTGAAGATACATTATGAGGTAAAAATAGTAAGACGTGCGATTTAAGACAGATGTTTTCTACAGTCTTTGATTTTGATTTGATTAGCTCACGTCATTTAATGGCCTCCGTGCGGATCCTTCTATCGCTCTTGGACTGTAATCTAAACCATGCTTTTTATGCTACAATTAATAAAATGGTAATGAGCCAACTGTTTTATTGACTTGCCTTGCATTTGGCATTTTTGTGGTTTCTGTGATATCTGTGTATAGAGAACATCACCTCTCATCTCGGATTTTTACTGTTGTGAAATGGAAAGCATCAGCATTGAAGTGTCTCTCAAACCCTCAGTGTGTCAAAAGTGTGTGAATGTGGGTCGCTCGAGGTTAGTCAGTTATTGACATGCATAGCTCAGGTCATTAGTCATGAGAAATTATGAGATCTGAGAAACATCTGAGAAGCAGGAGAAAGCGTTTCATTTCATTGCAGAAACAATAGAGATTTCAAAGTGAATTTTCTTTCTAACAGGCTCATTTTGCAGAACCAGGACAGGATTTGAACCGCAATCATGTGCTGTATATACTGTATGTGTGTGTGTGCATGCAGCTGTGTTGCATGTGTGTGTGTGTGTCTCTGGTTAGTGCTGCAGTCCAGGAATGTCGCAGCGAGTCTATGATCGCAAACACACACCACATTCTGAATCAAACCAATCCCTCGCCATTACTGTCTTGTCTCAAATCTCTCCCGCTCTCACACCGCACTATAAATACCTTTGCTTCCCCCCCAAATTTGTTTTCCTCGTCTTTTTTTTCCGTCTCCCGACGCAAGAAAATGTTTGCAACATCTTCCAGGCTTTCTGATGTGGCTCTTTATTTTGTACATTCGCACAGACCGCACAATAGCAGTGGGCGAATATTAAAACATTCTCAGGGCCGGCGCGAGAGGAAAAACACGGGGTTTGAAGTTTTAATGGCGGGGCGGGGGCTAAATAAAGCTCTTTGAGCTCAATAATGTGAACTGCACATCAGTTGCAATGTTCGCTGAGAAATTAGTGTTGGGGTTTCACAAATATGCCCGCTATCCGTGGCAAGAGCTTTTACAAACTCCAAAGGCATTAAAGGGTCTGCAGTCGTGCAGCTCGTGCTGTTTAATGCGAGGCTTCTCGGCCTCCGTGAGGAACATGGAGTGTGTTTGATCTGTGCAGGGTTTCTGTGCTCTCTCGTGTTCAGAATAACTCAGCACTGAGCCCCACCTTGTGGAGATGTGTGGAACTGATTCTGCAGCACACAAAACATGATCTCAGAGACGAAAACAATGATTTAAATCATATTAAGCAGAAAGAAAATCACACTTGCTGAATTTAAACTCACATATACTATTCTACAAATGACTGAAACTAAATGGAAAACCACAAAAACTAAGCAAATATGTTTTGCTGTTCTTTTGAACTTTCTATTAATCAAAGAATCTTGAAAAATTTAAGTGTGTCATGGTTCATACCGCAAATATGACTGTTTTCAACACTGATAATAATCATAAATGTGTCTTGAGCATCAAATCCTCATATGAGAATGATTTGTGAAGGATGATGTGACACTGAAGACTGGAGTAATGATGATAAATTCAGCTTTGATCACAGGAATAAATCACACTTTACTATATTCACATAGAGAACAGCTGATTTACACTGGAGTCATATTTCACTGTTTTACTGTATTTATGATCAGATTAATTCAATCTTGGTAAGCATAAGAGCAATTAATCGCATCCCAAATAAAAGTTTGTGTTTACATAATATATGTCTACTGTGTATAATTATTATGTATATATAAATACACACACATGCATGTAAATATTTAAGAAACAAAAACAAAATATTTATATTTATATATAATATAAATGGTATAAATATATATACATGCAAATATATACATGTATGTGTGTATTTATATATACATAATAATTATACACAGTACACACACATATATTAAGTCAACACAAACTTTTATTTTGCGATTAACCGATTTGACAGCACTAATATATATATATATATATGTGTGTGACTGTGTGTGTGTGTATTGCTGCCTTCACGTGCTATCAGAATTATCATAAATACGAGTTTCCTAGGTAAAATTGCACATGAACGCCCTCTGATGTCGTGATTACCACTGGGAAGTTCGGAAATAATTTTGATAAATTCCCAAAATGGGCGTGCCATAAACTTTAAACATGGTGGCGGGGAGAACGACTGCTGGGACAGGTATGATTTATTCATTTTTTTCCCCAAAACAGCCAGATCGTCTTGTCTTGTCATTGATGTAGTGCACATTTACATATACTTGTATTTGAAGTGTATTGTATGTTTTATACACAGTGAAAATAGCCTGCATTTGACTGAAATAGCGGGATAGCAGGATAGCATCGTAAATGTTTATATGGTTGTCAGTGCATGTGACATTACATATAATTTTGGTTTTAATAAGATTTAAGAATAAACCTGGTGTCCTCCATGATTCCTGTTCATTCCGGAAACAAAGCACTTGAATGCAACAAGCTCGTAATTACGACTTCTGAAGTGGGAAGTAGGAAATTTCCAATAGCACATGATTTATATATATACACACACTCACTGGCCAATTTATTAGGTACACCTTATACACAAATATCAAATCAGCCAATCACATTGCAGCAACTCAACTCATTTAGGCATGTAGACATGATGAAGATGATCTGCTGAAGTTCAAACTGAGCATCAGAATGAGGAAGAACGCTGATTTAAGTGACTTTGAACGTGACATGGTTGTTGATGGTGTTTCAGAAACAGCCGATCTACTGGGATTTTCACACACAACCATCTCTAGGTTTACAGAGAATGGTCTGAAAAAAAGAGAATATCCAGTGTGTGAAAATGTCTTGTTGATGCCAGAGGTCAGAGGAGAATGACGAGACTGGGTCAGCTGATAGAAAGGCAACAGTACTCAAATAACCTCTCGTCTCAACCGAGGTTCAGAAGAGCATCTCTGAACGCACAGTACAGCAGCAGAACACACACCGGTGACACAACTGAGCCTACAATACACGCCGGATCACCAAATCTGGACAATAGAAGACTGGAGAAACTGATTTCTGCTGCAAGGTTCAGAATGTGGCGTAAACATCATGAAAGCATGGATCCGTCCAGCCTTGTATGGCCAAACACACCAAAAGTGTGACGAGACGGCGTGGTGTTACAGAGCTCGCGCCGCGCTGATATGTCATCTCAATGGACCGAGTCGTGCGACTGACTCGACAGCGCAGCGAAGACTTGTTCGCTAGCGCCACCCAGTGGTCAGCGCGGCACGAACTAATCTCACCAGCGCTGCGCTGACCAATCAAAACAGACGTAAGTTCTTTTGGCGCCATTAGTTTAACTTTAATTTTACCCATAAACCTCTGCTGTTATTGGAAATCAGTGCGCTAAAATGGCTAGGCGCATCGTAGAAACGATATTAAGTAGTCCTGACGTAGAATAGACGAGGCTCTAGGGGACAGAGACATTAATTCACAAAATGAGAGTAGATGACTTTTCAACCGTCAAATGTTGACACAAACAGGACCAGCAACTCCAGCCTTTCAGCGCTGAGGCCACACGTGGATCTGTGAACATGCGAAGAAGGTCAAATATTGAATAAAAATGTACTCTTATATGCTATTCATCTAGCAAAGTATTTGCATTAATGCTGCATTTACGTGCTATCGGACATTTCCCACTTCTGAAGTCTGAATAATTCCGATAGCACGTGAAGGCAGCATAAGTCACAAGCCGCGTTTCCATTACAGATTTGCGCAAAACATTTGCAATATTTTCTAAGTGTCGATAAAAAAAACTATTGTGAAATTAACCAATGTTATGCGGCTAAAACTTATTTTTTCCTCTCGCGATAAGTCATTCCAAAAATGATGCCTCGTATGTTGGGTTTATGTATATCCCATCCACCGCACTAGCCATCATTTTTAATGGAAGGAGACGTGTGTGTTATCCAAGCATTAATGTCAAGGAAGCCCCTTACACTTGAGCGTGTGAGGTGTGTGTGTGTGTGTTTCTCCCTCATGTCTGCTTCAAGGTCTTCACAATGTGGCATTTCTGTGTTTAGAATCCAGTATTCCTGTAATTCTATTGTCTATTGTGAGTTTAATAAAATAACTCTGTCTCATCTTCTGTCCAAGCATACGGCGTCATCTGTAAAGAATGATCGACTTTTACGTACACCAGGTGACCTGTAAATGCGGAAAAACTGTTTCCATTGCAGGTTTGCGAAAATGTCCTTTTTCGAATTGCCTGACAGACCACCTCATGCGAGCGTGAAAACATTTTTGCGATATATGGGAGTTTTGGGGAAATTGACACGTATTTTCAATTTGAAGGGTAATGGAAACGCGGCTATAGGCGCTGTTGTAATTGAATATTTAATGCTGCCTTCATGTGCTATCGGAATTATCGTAAATACGAGTTTCCTAGCTAAAAATTGGACATGAACGCCCTCTCAAAGCAAAATTTCAATGTGATGAGCTCGTAATCACGACTTCAGAAGTGGGAAGTAGGACATTTCCGATAGCACTTGAAGGCAGCATTACTGCCTGAAGTAAGATATGTTGTTATTTCTGAATTAGATAATGAACATGTACGTCCACAATTGCATTCTCCCGTATTTCCTTTAGGTGCCAAAACAAACCGGGTGGTCCTTTCTTTCGAGAAGTATGTCTTTTGACCTCCCCGGAAACCTCAGTTGTCCCGAGGGGAACGGCAAGAGCCCAACTCCAGTCCAATGGTTGCATTATAAGTGGAGTACAATTCCAAAATGCTCAACAAGTGTTGCAGAATATTCATTCTACTTATGAATCGAAGCTGAGATTAGTTGTTAAAATGTTTTTATACTGCATTTCAATAACACCTTTTTCGTAACAAATCAGGCTGTAATAGTGTGTTATATATTTTCCTGGCACACTTTGGGCCTCTTAGTACCAACTGAGCATCGTTTAAACACCACAGCCGACTTCCTGACCATGTCCATCCCTTCATGACCACAGTGGACCATCTTCTGATGGCTGAACACGTCACAAAGCTCAAATCATCTCAGACTGGGATCTTGAACATGCCAGTGAGTTCACTGAGCTGATCACCAGATCTCAGTCCAGTAGAGCAGCTTTGGGATGAGCTGTAATGGGAGGTTCACATCTGCAGAAACTGCGATGATTTCATGACAATATGGAGAAAAATCTCTTAGGAATGTTTCCAGCAGCGTGATGAGTCTCTGCCATGAAGAATTACAGCAGTTCTGAGGGCAACCGCGGGGCCGACCCACTAGTAAGGTGTACCTAATAAAGTGGCCAGTGAGTGTGAAAATAAATATATATATAAGTAGCTATATGTAATAACCATAGAAATCTAGATCGACTGTGTGAATAGTGTGTGTGTGTGTGTGTATCACAGTCCACATTCATTTGATTTGATTTAATTTGCGTGTTAATAAGAATCTAAAGTAAAGTCTTAAAAACACTCTAATTAAAGTCACTGAAAGTGCAGAGACGGCAAAAACCCTAAAGGAACTAAGTGTGTGTGAGTGTGTGTGTGAGATTGGTGATTCTGTTGCCAAAAAAAAGAGAGAAAGAAAAGTGGAAAAAGAACTAAATAAAATGAAATTGAGTGGGTTGGAAAAATGGGAAGTTTAAAAAGGCAAACGGGGTTTTTAAGAGAATCTTTGATGTGTATCACTGGAGGACTGTGTGTGTGTGTGTGTGTGTTACTGTAAGTCGAAGCAGAAGGGCTCGTGGGCCGTGTGTGTGTTTGATGTGTGTGTGATGTGGTTTCGGGGGGAAGGGAGCTGTGTGTGGCGTCAGTGGGACCCAAACGGAGCTCCGAAGTCTTTTTCCCTCCGATCATGAGTGTGTGTGAGAGAGTGCGTGCGTGCGTGTGTATGTGTGTGAGAGTGTGTGTGAGAGAGAGAGTGTGAGTGTGTGTGCTTATGAGAGTGTGTAAGAGTGTGTGAGGCTGTGTGTGAGAGTGTGTGAGTGTGTGTCGATCGGATACATGGACAATCATAGTGTGTGTGTGTGAGAGTGTGTGAGAGTGTGTTTTGATCGGATACTTGGACAATCACAGTGTGAGTGTGTGTGTGTGTGAGTTTGTGTATCGATCTGATAGATGGACAATCACAGTGTGAGTGTGTTTGTGAGAGTGTGTGTATGTGTGTGTGTGAGAGTGTGTGTGTGTGTGTGTGTGTGTGCGTATGTGTGTGTGTGAGAGTGTGTGTGAGAGTGTGTGTGTGCGTATGTGTGTGTGTGAGTGTGTTTATGTGTGTGTGAGAGTGTGAGTGAGAGTGTGAGTGAGTGTGTGTGTGAGAGTGTGTGTGTGTGCGTATGTGTGTGTGTGAGTGTGTTTATGTGTGTGTGTGTGAGTGTGTTTATGTGTGTGTGTGAGAGTGTGTATGTGTGTGTGTGTGAGTGTGTTTATGTGTGTGTGTGAGAGTGTGTATGTGTGTGTGTGTGAGTGTGTTTATGTGTGTGTGTGAGAGTGTGTATGTGTGAGTGTGTGCGTGGCAGAAACAAGCTTCCACAGCCATCGACCACAGACGTTTATGTGTTTTAAGGAAGGCCCGATGGTTTGGCAACTATTAAAAACATGTTTTTTGATCCTCGCTCAAACCTGCTGAAAGACAAATCACAAAATCACCATTATTTCTCCTAAACCTCAGAAGAGCTCAGTGATCTCAAGATCCCAAACATCAGAGATCTCAAACGTTTATCATCAGATGATCTTCTCATTTGTGACTATCAGAAACAATGTTGCCTCTCTATGAAGTTTGTGTCCGATCATCCGTGAGTCCGTCAGAACTGTGTTTGATGTCTGATGTAATCGGATTCAGCGCTGGCTTCCTTTCTCACGACTCGACTTCCTCCCGTCATATCCCTGGACTTATCAAACCTGACCATCTCCATTATCACATCATATACACTCGCTCCTGACTGCAGCGCTGCTGATATTCATGACACGTACAGGAGAAGTTTTAAAACATTCTCTCATTCTCTTCTAATAATCAGACAGTTCAAACATGTCCTCGCTCAGATAACGACACCTGGAGAAGAGCGACGTGAGCTGGACTGTTTCAAAGCTTCATGAATCATGTTTCGCTTTTTTCTACTCGGTTTTGTGAGTGTTGGGTTTTAGATTTACATATAGCAAATTTCAACTGCATAATTGTTTATATCATTGTGAAATGTAACTATATTATCATAATATAACTATTAAAACATAAACTCAGCTAACAAAAACATGTTCTGAAAACGTTTTTCTAACGTTCACATTTATGAAAACATTATATCTGATTGTTCTCTGAGCGTTACTTTTGAATGTTCTCCGAGCGTTACTTTTGAATGTTCTCTGAACGTTACTTTTGAATGTTCCCTGAACGTTACTTTTGAACGTTCTCTGAGCGTTACTTTAGAATGTTCTGTGAGCGTTACTTTTGAATGTTCCCTGAACGTTACTTTTGAACGTTCTCTGAGCGTTACTTTAGAATGTTCTCTGAGCGTTACTTTTGAATGTTCTCCGAACGTTACTTTTGAATGTTCCCTGAGCGTTACTTTTGAATGTTCTCTGAGCGTTACTTTTGAATGTTCTCTGAGCGTTACTTTTGAATGTTCTCTGAGCGTTACTTTTGAATGTTCTCCGAGCGTTACTTTTGAATGTTCCCTGAACGTTACTTTTGAATGTTCCCTGAACGTTACTTTTGAACGTTCTCTGAGCGTTACTTTTGAATGTTCTCTGAGCGTTACTTTTGAATGTTCTCCGAACGTTACTTTTGAATGTTCTCCGAGCGTTACTTTTGAATGTTCTCTGAGCGTTGCTTTTGAATGTTCTCTGAACGTTACTTTTGAATGTTCCCTGAGCGTTACTTTTGAATGTTCTCTGAGCGTTACTTTTGAATGTTCTCTGAACGTTACTTTTGAACGTTCTCTGAGCGTTACTTTAGAATGTTCTCTGAGCGTTACTTTTGAATGTTCTCTGAGCGTTACTTTTGAATGTTCTCAGAGCGTTACTTTTGAATGTTCTCCGAACGTTACTTTTGAATGTTCTCCGAGCGTTACTTTTGAATGTTCTCTGAACGTTACTTTTGAACGTTCTCTGAGCGTTACTTTTGAATGTTCTCTGAGCGTTACTTTTGAATGTTCTCTGAACGTTACTTTTGAATGTTCTCTGAGCGTTACTTTTGAACGTTCTCTGAGCGTTACTTTTGAACGTTCTCTGAGCGTTACTTTTGAATGTTCTCTGAGCGTTACTTTTGAATGTTCTCTGAACGTTACTTTTGAATGTTCTCCGAACGTTACTTTTGAATGTTCCCTGAGCGTTACTTTTGAATGTTCTCTGAGCGTTACTTTTGAATGTTCTCTGAG
This sequence comes from Rhinogobio ventralis, assembly GCA_039654625.1. Classification (NCBI taxonomy): domain Eukaryota; kingdom Metazoa; phylum Chordata; class Actinopteri; order Cypriniformes; family Gobionidae; genus Rhinogobio; species Rhinogobio ventralis. The sequence goes on along the minus strand of CM077205.1, from coordinate 1,291,856 downwards.
CGTTACTTTTGAATGTTCTCTGAGCGTTACTTTTGAATGTTCTCCGAGCGTTACTTTTGAATGTTCCCTGAACGTTACTTTTGAATGTTCCCTGAACGTTACTTTTGAACGTTCTCTGAGCGTTACTTTTGAATGTTCTCTGAGCGTTACTTTTGAATGTTCTCCGAACGTTACTTTTGAATGTTCTCCGAGCGTTACTTTTGAATGTTCTCTGAACGTTACTTTTGAATGTTCCCTGAGCGTTACTTTTGAATGTTCTCCGAGCGTTACTTTTGAATGTTCTCTGAACGTTACTTTTGAATGTTCCCTGAGCGTTACTTTTGAATGTTCTCCGAACGTTACTTTTGAATGTTCTCCGAGCGTTACTTTTGAATGTTCTCTGAACGTTACTTTTGAATGTTCTCTGAGCGTTACTTTTGAATGTTCTCCGAACGTTACTTTTGAATGTTCTCCGAGCGTTACTTTTGAATGTTCTCTGAACGTTACTTTTGAATGTTCCCTGAGCGTTACTTTTGAATGTTCTCTGAGCGTTACTTTTGAATGTTCTCTGAACGTTACTTTTGAACGTTCTCTGAGCGTTACTTTAGAATGTTCTCTGAGCGTTACTTTTGAATGTTCTCTGAGCGTTACTTTTGAATGTTCTCTGAGCGTTACTTTTGAATGTTCTCCGAACGTTACTTTTGAATGTTCTCCGAGCGTTACTTTTGAATGTTCTCTGAACGTTACTTTTGAACGTTCTCTGAGCGTTACTTTTGAATGTTCTCTGAGCGTTACTTTTGAATGTTCTCTGAACGTTACTTTTGAATGTTCTCTGAGCGTTACTTTTGAACGTTCTCTGAGCGTTACTTTTGAACGTTCTCTGAGCGTTACTTTTGAATGTTCTCTGAGCGTTACTTTTGAATGTTCTCTGAACGTTACTTTTGAATGTTCTCTGAACGTTACTTTTGAATGTTCTCTGAACGTTACTTTAGAACGTTCTCTGAGCGTTACTTTTTGAACGTTCTCAGAGCGTTACTTTTGAATGTTCTCTGAGCGTTACTTTAGAACGTTCTCTGAGCGTTACTTTTTGAATGTTCTCTGAGCGTTACTTTTGAATGTTCTCTGAGCGTTACTTTAGAACGTTCTCTGAGCGTTACTTTTTGAATGTTCTCTGAGCGTTACTTTTGAATGTTCTCTGAGCGTTACTTTTGAATGTTCTCTGAACGTTACTTTTGAATGTTCTCTGAGCGTTACTTTTGAATGTTCTCTGAACGTTACTTTTGAATGTTCTCTGAACGTTACTTTAGAACGTTCTCTGAGCGTTACTTTTTGAATGTTCTCTGAACGTTACTTTTGAATGTTCTCTGAGCGTTACTTTTGAATGTTCTCTGAGCGTTACTTTTGAATGTTCTCTGAGCGTTACTTTAGAACGTTCTCTGAGCGTTACTTTTTGAATGTTCTCTGAACGTTACTTTTGAATGTTCTCTGAGCGTTACTTTTGAATGTTCTCTGAGCGTTACTTTTGAATGTTCTCTGAGCGTTACTTTTGAATGTTCTCTGAGCGTTACTTTTGAATGTTCTCTGAACGTTACTTTTGAATGTTCTCTGAACGTTACTTTAGAACGTTCTCTGAGCGTTACTTTTTGAATGTTCTCTGAACGTTACTTTTGAATGTTCTCTGAGCGTTACTTTTGAATGTTCTCTGAGCGTTACTTTTGAACGTTCTCTGAGCGTTACTTTTTGAATGTTCTCTGAGTGTTTTGAATGTTCTCTGAGCGTTACTTTTGAATGTTCTCTGAGCGTTACTTTTGAACGTTCTCTGAGCGTTACTTTTGAACGTTCTCTGAGCGTTACTTTTGAACGTTCTCTGAGCGTTACTTTTTGAATGTTCTCTGAGTGTTTTGAATGTTCTCTGAGCGTTACTTTTGAACGTTCTCTGAGCGTTACTTTTGAATGTTCTCTGAGTGTTTTGAATGTTCTCTGAGCGTTACTTTTGAATGTTCTCTGAGCGTTACTTTTGAATGTTCTCTGAGCGTTACTTTTGAACGTTCTCTGAGCGTTACTTTTTTATGTTCTCTGAACGTTACTTTTGAACGTTCTCTGAACGTTACTTTTGAATGCGTTACTTTTGAATGTTTTCTGAGCGTTACTTTTGAATGTTCTCTGAACGTTACTCTGTTCTCTGTGATTGTGAGAGAGAGAATATGTGTGTGTGAGAGAGAGTGTGTGTATGTGTGCGATTGATTGTGTGTGAGTGAGTGTGTGTGTGAGTGTGTGAGAGAGTGTGTGAGTGTGTGTGAGAGAGAGTATGAGTGTGGTGTGAGTGTGTGTGAGAGAGAGTATGAGTGTGGTCGGAGTGAGTGAGAGGGTGTTTGTGTGTGAGTGTGTATGTCTGTGTGTGTGTGAGAAAGTGTGTGTGAGTGTGTATATCTGTGTGTGTGAGTGATTACGTGTAAGAGAGAGAGAGTGTTTGTCTGAGTGTGTGTGGGTCTGTGTGTGAGAGTATGTGTGTGTGAGAATGTGTGTGTGAGTGTGTGTTTGTGTGAGTGTGTGTGTGTGTTGATTTGTACCTGTTGACTGCAGGTACAGTGTGAGGGAGGTTTAGGGAGTGTTTCTTGCTCCTCCATTCTCAAAGCTCAAGGTCTTTATGTGTTACTCATCGTCATGAACCTAAAACATTCATTTATGCTCCTGATCTTATTGTGATTGATTCATTAGTGCACAAAAAATCATGAATTAAGAGAGTAAATAAAGTTTTGATTTCATGAACTAAAGAGAACGAGATGATGCGTTTCAGTCATAGTGTGTTTTACCACAAGAACAAAGTCAATGCAAGACAAAACCAGATGAAAACTTCTAGTTAAGACAAGGTATTCCATCATGTACGACCACTCTCTCTCTCTCTCTGTGTGTGTGTAAATTGAGCGTAACAGCTCACTCCCACAAGCAAACACACTTCACTCAGCAAAGATACACTGTTTACAGCCCGTCCGTCCATCACGACACATTGCACACAAACAAAACTCTTTACGGGTGTGTGTGTTTGTGTATTTACCACATTGGCGAACTCCGTGAGTGTGTGTGTGTGAGTGTGAATGTTTAACGCGGTCAGCCCTGCATAGGTGTTTGTGTTTAGACTTAATCTGACAAGCAAACGTGAATATTAACACTGCAAAGGCCTCCGTTGAGTGAGTCTCTTTATGTGCCATTCCAAGCAAACAGGGAACGTTCTGGAAAGGTTCTCTCAACGTTATGAACAAACGTTCTTCCAGTGACATTAATAGAACATTCGTTCAACTTGGTCTTTCATAATGTTCTCAAAACGTTAGCACAAAAACAAAAAGGAAAATGTTTCTTTTTCAAACCTCAGGAGACTGAGAGAGCTTCAACTTCGTCTCAGATGTTTCTCCTAAAATTCCTCAAAAGAAATACAAATATAAACAAACCTTTTATAGAATCTTAACGAGATCAAATGTGTGTCTCGCTCTCAAAACTACCAAATGCAAATGCCAAAGCGATTTAATGCCGCAGGACATTTTATGTGTGTCTGTTCTTTATAAGACGCTGGACTGAATGTGACCATAGCTCAACATGTGAGTCACACGAGCGGCCACACACACAGACGTGACCTGAGGAAACACACGTGACAACACTCGCTTACACTCGCTTATCATGCATATGAGACATTAACATGATCATGTTTCTCATATATGAGAAGATCAGAGATGTTCAGCTTCTTCTGCTCTAATGAAGACCAGAGCTGATGATGATGAAGATGTACATCGCACAACAGACACACAAATCACAACTGCTTGTATTGTCACAAAATGGATTATAACTATATTGCCATCCAGCTCTAATCTGCTAAATGAAGATATTAAGATATTGTTAAATTTTAAATCACGATTTTCTGTTAAGCCACATTGAAACATTGTGTATTTTGAAAAGCGCTATATAAATAAATTTGACAAACAGTACGTTTAAAACAGAACACATTTTTAATAAATACAAAATATATAATTTAATCGCATCAATCGCATCTAACATAAAAGTGTGTTTATATAATATGTGTGTATATGTAAATATATATATATACACACACACACACACACATATATATATATATAAAATATAAAATATATATATATATATATTAGGGTTGTGTTTACATATTATATGTGTGTATACTGTGTATTATTATTATTTAAGAAATATTTGCATGTATATACTGTATGTATATTTATATAATTTATATTATATATGAATATAAAAAAATTCTTAAATATATACATGCATGTGTGTGTATTTATTCATACATAATAATTATACACAGTACACACACATATATTATGTGAACACAAACCTTTATGTTAAATGCTATTAGTCATGATTAATCGATTAGACAACACTAAACACACACACACACATTGCAACATTACTATCATAATTAATTTTGCTAGCGATCTCGAAATGAAACATTCACGTTTTGAGACACTTTTACTGTCCCAATATCTAAAAGTTTAAAATAGAATGCATTTTTAATAAAAAATTCCGGCAGAAATAACTCTATTGTGATATATAAAGTTATACAGCATTAAAATTGCTTATAATTTGCTCCAAATTAATTTTGCTGGCGATCTCACAATAAAACGTGCACATCTTCTGAGAGACTTTTACTGTCCTAATATCTAAAAATTTTAAATAGAACAATTTTTTAATACAGTTTCCAGCAGAAATAACTATATTGTGATGTATACTGTTAAAATGACTTATATTGCTATTATAATTCATTTTGCCAGCGATCTCAAAATGAAACATTTTCTGAGACACTTTTACTGTCCCAATGTCTAAAATTTTAAAATACAATGCATTTTAATCAATATTTCTAGCAGAAAAACTATATTGTGATATATACAGTTATATAGTGATAAATGTACTTATATTTTGGTCATAATTAATTTTACCAGCGATCTCACAATAAAACAGACACATTTTCTGAGACACTTTTACTGTCCCAATATCAAAAAAATTTTTTTTTTATAAAAATTTCCAGCAGAAATAACTATATTCTGACATACTGAGTTATAAAATTACTTATAATTTGGTCCAAATACATTTTTACCAGCGATCTCACAATAAAACATGCACAACTTCTGAGATACTTTTACTGTCTCAATATCTAAAAGTTTCAAATAGACTGCATTTTTTATTAATATTTCTAGCAGAAATAACTATATTGTGATATACACTGTTAAAATTACTTACAATTTGGTCGTAATTAATTTTGCCAGCGATCTCACAAAGGAAAACACACAACTTCTGAGATACTTTTACTGTACCAATGTCTAAAATTTAAAAATACAATGCATTTTAATCAATATTTCTAGCAGAAAAACTGTATTGTGATATATACAGTTATATAGTGATAAATGAACTTATATTTTGATCATAATTAATTTTACCAGCGATCTCACAATAAAACAGACACATTTTCTGAGACACTTTTACTGTCCTAATATCTAAAATTTAAAAAAAAGAATTAATTTTTTATAAAAATTTCCAGCAGAAATAACTATATTCTGACATAACCAGTTATACAGTTATATAATTTGGTCCTAATTAATATCTCACAATGAAACACACACAACTTCTGAGATATTTTTACTGTACCAATGTCTAAAAGTTTCAAATAGAATGCATTTTTAATTAATATTTCTAGCAGAAATAGCTATATTGTGATAGCGTTACTATTTCTTATGTTTTGGTCCTAATTAATATCTCATAAAGGAGCAGGCACATCTTCTGAGACACTTTTACTGTCCCGATCTCTGGTCCTTTATTTTATTCCTCCTCTTTCTCTCTCCCGCTGCGTCTGACGCCTCAGCTCTCTCGTTTGGGGAGCGCCACTAATAAACCTTGGAGCCGGGACTCCTCGCTGTCTCGCTCTCGCTCTCTCGCTCTCTCTCTCCACTCAAATCTCTCTGATTTCTTGCCCAGTTCTCTTCTGTTGTCCAAAATGACAAGCGACTTTTTCTTAGTCTCTCTCCCTCTGTCTGTCGTTTTCTCGCATTCTGCCCACTGTGACAAGACTGTGCCAGAGAAACACACACACACACTCGACAGCAGACACACAGCTGGACCCCAGCTGCCTACAAAGGCTGGGGTTTGGAAATCAATGAAGGCGAATGAAGAAAAAGGGAAAAGAGTTTAAATAAATTGGCACTTGAAAAAAGAAAACGCAAAGAGGCAATCGAGAGAGAGAAAGAAGAGAGACAACAGACAGAGAAATGAGCTGTAACTGCAGCGCTACGTCAAACTGACGGCCGTAATCCCAGATAACTAAGATGTGACGTTTCAGATCAAATGGCATTTAGATGTCCGTACTCTGAAATCTGATCTCATCCCATCACAAACTTGGCTCTAGTTGTGACAAACGGAACACACGTCACTGTATCCGTAAAGGATTCCTCCGTAGAAAAGACGCTCCCATGATTCTGTTGGACTGAGCAACATCTGCACTTCTCATGCTCGCTTTATGCTGGTCAGATGAGGCGTCCGGCCTTTGAGTGACACTCTCACTTACACACACACACAAACACTCACACACACACTAATAACAAGTAGGTCTCGTTTACATAATTAATCTGAATCTGCAGTTTAACACTTAAAAGTGGAGAAAAGTGCTGTTGAGCCATGAAACAAGCTGAGCGCGCCACGTTCCAGAGGAGTGTTTGTTGCAATTGTGTTTCTCTCACCACAATCATCTGTTCTACATATGGACACACTCGCACACGCACACACACACACACACTATCTCACACAGACACTCACGCACACACACACTCACACACAAACATTCACGCACACACACACTTACACATGCACACACACACACACTCTCACACACACACACTCACACACACACTCACGCACACACACTCACGCACGCACACACTCACACACACACTATCTCACACAGACACTCACTCACGCACACACACTCACACACAAACATTCACGCACACTCATGCACACACACACACACTCACGCACGCACAAACTCACACACACTATCTCACACAGACACTCACACACACACACACTCTCACACAACACACACACACACTCACGCACACGCTCTCACACGCAGTCACGCACACTCACACGCACACACAAACACACACTCACGCACACTCACACACACTCACTCACGCACGCACACTCACACACACACAAACTCGCACTCACACACACACACTCTCTATCTCACACACACACACACACACTATCTCTATATTTCACACACACAGACACGCACACATACACACTCTCCATCTCACGCAAACACACACTTGCACACACACACACACTCTCACAAACATATACACACACTATCTCTATATCACACAGACACGTACACATACACACAATGTGAAAATTTCAAAAATGCTTACATACAGTTTTTAAAACTATTGCTCAATTTCTCAAAACTCTACACATAAAACCACATAACACACACAAGATGCAAAACGTCACACATCTCTTGCAAAAGCAAACACTTCATTCAAAACGATTTTAACTCCTCTACGCACACCTTGGAAATATAATCGCCATTGGCTAGTACATTTTTTGTTTACTCGCCAGACTGATATACTGGTTTAGTTATATTAGTGCTGTCAAATCGATTTATCGCGATTAACATCCAAAATAAAAGTTTGTGTTTACATAATATATGTGTGTGTATAGTGTGTATAATTATTATGTGTATATAAACACACACGTATATATTTAAGAAATGTTTTTTATATTTATATATTAAATATTTATATTTATATATAATATAAATTATACACACACACACACGTATGAATGCATGTTTGATATTTTAACTGAATTTAGGACTGGTGGAGGTGCTTAAGATATTGTTGGTCATTCAGTGTTTCTGTAAAAAATAGTAATAGATCATAAAATAATTATTAATAAGATACTACTACTACTAATTCTATCACGTTGTCAGCGTTGCTCAAACTGATTTGCTGACATCAAACCAGTGAAGGTAATAGATGAGCGCCAGCCAATGAGATTGCCGTTTGCGCATTAGTCCCGCCCTCTACCGCATATCGTCTGCTTCTTCTTAAAAGCGGGATAATTCCAAATGAACTCCGTTATTTTGACAGAAAAATACAACAAAGAATATGGTTTACATGTAGCGCGTTGATTCTGCGTGGTATGGAAGACTCTCTCTCTCTTTGCGTGTGTGTGTGCGTGTGTGTGAGAGAAACAGCGCTCCCTCAAAGCGGCGGCGAGGTGTGCGCCTTCACACTAGAGTTTACGGTACGTCAGATACAGGTGCGCACGCATCCATTGAGCTGAACTGAAATAGACAGATCGCTTGATGGACAGATCGCATTGAGTGTTCAGCGAGTGAAAATATATCTAAGCAAAACTTATTCTTAGCCTCTAACACACAGGCGAGCAAAATCTTAGCATTTATTAGCGTTGGGCTAATGATAGATATTGTTTAGTCGCCCAGAGTGAAGAGTTACTCGCATTGTAGAGGGTTGCTCTTCTAAAAATGCTATTTGTGTGTAATAACTCTACACATAAACATCAAATGATTAGCCATATACACACCAAACTACACACAGATGTGAAAATGTAAAACACTCTCGTGTCTTAAGCGTGCTCAGGGTACAGGAGTTTGTCACACACACATGTATGTGCACAAATACACCACGTTTACAGTAGTGTTTTCACACATGATCACTGGTCATCATATGAGTGTGTCATTTGAATGGCAGTGTTTTCTAAATGAAACACGAGAGCTGTTAGTTTTGAGTGATGTGTGTGATGTAGAGAACTGTGATTAGAGTTGCAAAATGTTTGTTTTACAACAGCAAACTGAGTGTAAAGCACGTAATGAGCTTGTCGTTTTGCAGACTTGGTCTGATGTGCATGAGTGAACGAGTCGCCTCAAGTAACACTTTTAGTGTCTAAACAATTTTTAAAAACGTAAAGCAAGATATTAAGGCACAATATGTAATTTTTTGTCTCTTATTCAGAAACAAAGGCGTGTCTTGACTCTTGATTGGGCGGAGCTTTTATTCTGTCAGACGAGCGCTTCTGCTTCTCACGCTCGTGTGTGTGTGTGTGGGAACGCAGCGCTGTTTTATCATATCACACACATCTGAGTGTGTTAAAGTGATGTTATAATGCTACTCTGTGCGTTCGCTCGGCGCTACTATGAGACACTTGTTCACACTGCAGTGAGCGAGATCATATCAGGCATGGTAAAACATGGTACTCGCGGTAAATCAAGAACACCAGATCTAAACAATAAGACTAACTGTGTTGAGCTGGAGAACAATGATTAGTTTGATCCAAACAGTTGCTCACCGTCTAATAAAACACATCAGATATTAAAGCGGCTTTGGTGTTTCTATGGTTACTACAAAATAAAACCGGAGGGTAACGCGGGTATGATGTCATTGATAGGCGACGCACACACACGGCCTGTGTCCTGGATGATTTCTCTGGATTTAAACATTCTTGGAAACATTTTGGATAATTTACACAAGTCAACAAAATATATAACACTGTTCTAGTGGCTTTTGGATATTTTAATCTAAAAATCTTACATATTGTGCCTTTAAAGAAAGTGTTATTTATTGTAAAGAAAGACGCACAAACACACTTTTCAAATAAAAACGAAAGTTTGAGCTGCTAAATCGATAGATGTGTCCGTCTGTGGTTCTTTATTGGTATTGATGGCTTCAAGTAGAACCTTTAACATCCTTGGAACCACTAAAGGTTGTTTATCGTGAAAAAAAAAAGATTTTTAAATGTTCCTCACACTAAGAAAAAAATAGAACCGATCACTGAAAGGTTCCTTTATTTTTAAGTGGGTGATGTTGATAATGAATGTGATTCTCTGTGTGAACTTGAGGAGAACCGACGTCATACATCCACCAAAATCAGGCATATTTAAATGACCATCGGTGGAACATGAAGGTGAAGTCTCAAGCGTTCCTTGTGTGCATCAGCGGTGTATAAAGGCTAGGAAGCATCTCTCACCGATGCATGAACACACACAGGGCGAGTGAGTGTGTGTGTTTGTGAGGTGACAGGATGGGCTTTAACCCGTTAGCTCTGGGGATCACACACGGGTGTAAGCTTGACAAAACTGACACTTATACCGCATCCAAATGAGAAATCTCTCTAACCACATCGTGCACTCAAATACACACTGTCCTGCGTGCATCTCGAACAAAACGTCTTCAATAATGTGTACCGCTTCAGCAAGCGCTCAGCAAAGCACATTCACACCTCGCATCGGACCTCGGAGACATGCAGCAAGAACCATTGTCTTCATTTATCTACACACAATCTATAAACAAATAGAGTGGATGAAATGTGAAATAAACAGATTAGTGTGACTTAAACTGCATATAAAACCTGCTACTGAATAATCTGAGGAACTCGTACTAAAGGCCCAAACGGAGCAAGATTTCTTCAACAACACCAAAGGTATTCACATCTTATTTGCAGTTGAATGCAATTTAAATATCGATTTTAAATGAATATGCATAATTCAATTCTAGTTTCAGTTTCCTAACATATGTTACATGCACTTACCATAGTAATAACAACAACAGTAAATTATGCATAATTGCATGCAACTAACACTATAGTAAGTGCATGTAGTTAATTAATATTACTTAGTAATTAAATATACAGTAAAAAAATAAAGTGCAACCCAATTCTGTTTTAATGCCATGACAAAACACTTTTTGAAGAACCCTGCACAAATATAAACCTATAAACAATGTAGTTTTGATTTGTGATGAAAAGTAAATTAATCATAACAATCCCATTGACATAAATCATAAAAGTCAATGACATTACTTTCAAAGTCTTGATAGAATATTAGGCATGCAATTTATTAATCGCAATGTGTCTACTATGCGTGCGAAATAAAATGATAATGCATGTAGTTTAATGCTTGATATAGGTTGTAATCAGTTAAAACAATTTCTATTTTATTAGAATTGACAAATAAAAATCGAAACAATTTTTGTGCATTAGTAAAAGCCTGTGAGGAAGTGCAACAAATAGTGCATCTGTAAAAGACAGTCAATGAAAATGTGATGCTGAGGACTGCAGCAATGATGCATGCACCGCAAGTTCTGCTAACTTTGACAGTCAATGCACGAAAAAATGTAAACGTTTCCCGCTTTTCATTTATCCATGTATGCATGGGATAATAGTTTGGGAAGTTGCTGAACTGCGCGTTAATCTAGTCTGTTGGAATGAATGACTGCAGAAATAAACCAAACTGATACCACTCCACCGACCTTGGTTTCTCCGCGGGTTCGCCTGTTTCCTCCGCTTTCCTCGGCTCCTCTCTGCCATGTCGTGGTCGTGCTTCCCCGGGGATCGCGCGCACGGATCGGTCGGATAAATGACTGGAGTGTCGCTCCGCATCGCTCGCGCCCCACAGCGCGTGACTGCAGTAGCGCTCAAACCCGCGGCGCGATCAGCAGCGGCTTTGGTGATGTCATCGACGGAGGCAGGTCCGGTGTCAGCCCGTGTCACTGTGAAGTGTGTTGTAAGAAAAGAGAAATTGTGCAAAAGAAAGTGTGTCAGTGTGTTTTTAAGAGACACACGCTCATGTCTTCTCGTCTTTCTGATCATGGATACCACCGTTAAATCCTGTCATACTGTTTAGATTATATGACAGTATGCATAAACTATATGACATATGATGCCATGCATGTGGAGATGCACCAATTTGGGCATGCATTTTATTAATCGTAATATGTTGTCTACTATGCATGCAAAAAAACTTGACCAAATAAAAAAAAAGTATTTTAATGCATGATTATAGGCTACGATTTTATGCACGCAAAAGGTACATTTTTGAACATTTTACCTTTTGCAAAAGAAAGTGTGTTTTTTAAGAGAAACATGCTCATGTCTTCTGATTCTTCTGGTCATGAATCCTTCCATGCTGTGGAGATTATATATCACAGTATATGCATGAACTATATGACGCCGTGCATGTGGAGATGCATGTTTACCAGCTATAGGTGTTATGACAATAAAGTGATTTTGATATAAATATATATTGATACAGGTCGTATAGGCCTATATTAAAACCGTACAGCAATAAACTGGGCATGCATTTTATTAATCGTAATATGTTGTCTACAATGCACGCAAAAAAACAGCATGTAGTTAAATACATGATTATAGGCTACTCTAGCTAGAATTGCACACGTTATGCACGCAAAAGTTACATTTTTGAACATTTTACCTGTAAAAAAAAAAAAAAAAAAACGTTCCTATGCGCAGGTACGCGTTTATTATGAGCCAATCGCACCTGTTCCCGCTCCCCCATCAGCCCCTTCTCCTGTTGATCGCTGTAGGAAGTATTGCATTGTCACCTCTTTTGTGCGAGTAATTGAACGGTAATCTGTTTAGCAACTGAAAAAGAAAAACATCAGAAAAACTCAAACACACCGTTTCAGGACCCCTACCTGCGCATTCACACGCACCAACCCCCACCTGAACGCGCAGCGGTGCCAGAGCGCGCAGTGTCATGATAATGCCCGCGCAATACGTCCTGAGGTGCGCGAGGTAGGGTGGACCTTGATCCCTAAGCGCTTCCAAATAAATTACTTTTTCCCCTTTAAATTATGTTAATGGATAACTAATCATGCTATTTTTAATGCCATTCCGCTTGTTAATAATTATTAATATTAATGTTATATTGTTGTCTTGCATTATCCAACGATTTAAAATTACTATCTGAAATAACACGCCATCTGTGATATATTACATTATTTTCTGCTCTTTTGAAAACTATCGATTATATATTTATGCTGTCTTCTTGATTATGTGTCGTCTATTTTGCTGGCTCGCGCCAGAGATAAAAGCGCGGCAACGAACTCTGAGGGGAAAATAACTTTATTTTAATCGCTGTTTTTACAACAGCGGGCAGATTTTTATTTTCTTTTTTTTATACAGTCATTACAAGAAAACCCACAACACAAAGAATGACCGAGATTGAAAAAAAAAAATGGTTTGTATAGGCTAGTTTTCTTGGATATTTTGCTTAGCATAAACGTCGTAGGCTAAATTAAGTGACTTGGCCTTATTCATAACGTCTGTTTTTCCTTTTATACCAGCTTTTTTGTACTTATTCTACACAGGATGCCAATTTTTATGTGTTTACAACTTTTACAAAAAAATACTGTGTTGGTACCACGGTAAAATGGTATCAGATGCTAATACTCTGGTACGTTCATTTCCATTGAAGAACAGGATGATTACCATATTAATTTACATAGTAATCCGATGTGCTTATACAACTAACACTGGTACCTTTTAATACTGGATTCTGTGCATTTTAAAGACCAAAAAGCTTGTGTTTGTTGTTTCTAATGGACATTTGTTTTGTAGGGACATAAAATAGAAGGGTTTCAGGTGGTGAAAGCCAGAGAAAAGGAGAAGGGATGAGAGGTCACAGTCCTTTTGTCCAGGAGTGGAAAAGAGATGGAATGGGTCATAAACCTACACCCTGCTGAGGATCTTGGATGTGAGGAGTAAAGACAAAGAAAAGCCCCATTCACCACTTCACCTCTGCCCCTGTAGATGATGGTAGGAAAGTGTTATTTACATTAATGTTATACACAAGGTATCGTTAATGTGCAAACAAAGGGCAGTTTGCTGAGTGCAATGAGCCTAAAAACAGCCGACGGGCCGGTAAGTGCAGGAATCTGGGCACCAAATGGTCTCGAACACCTCCGTAGGCACTGAGGGACGCCCTAGGGTGGGGTGTAGGGTAGGGTGGGGTGTCCCGTGGGGTTTCCAGTGCAGGAGTTTGGCAGGGGTTCAGAGAGGGAGCAAAGGGAGGAGTCTCCTTTAACAGCATATTAAACAGGAGTTAATTATATGCCAACCTTTGTGACAAAGAGAATAAAAAGCCTCGACTTGAATGGCAAACCAAGAAAAGAAAAGTCATTATGCTGGTTTCACTTCTTTGCATGTGAAAACCTCAGCGCTTATTTTGCCATTTCCATTTGTATCAGCAACCTCAGCTCAGTAGATTGTGGCTTAAGTCGGGCTGTAGATCTGCTAAACCTCTGCACTCTCCCTTTAGAAATCAGCAGATCTTAAACAACTAGCACATTCGCTATATATTTGCTCAGTATATTGAGTGCAATAAGGGTTTGCATTGATCTGTGTTGTTTCAGAGTTCATAGGCATCACAGAATAAACACATTTTTCTTGAATGATTTTAAAGTTAGATAATTACAAAATATGCAAATCAAAACGGTTTGAAAAATGACTGCTCAACAAGCCACATGATTTGATTAATCGTTCATGTCTGGGACGGGTTTAATACTCGGGGTAACCCTAATTATGGGCAAAAGTGAAGGGATACTTGCCTGATCCCAAGTACATAGGGCATGATGAAAGATGGTCAACGAAAATGAGGATTTGAAGCAAGGTAAAAGAGGATCGGCCAGTTATGTAGCAAATAACAGATGGGAGACGGGGAGAATTGAGTCAGCGGAGTTGGCGATGGGCAGGTCTTCATTGGTTACACGCCGCACACGGTATTAGATCCGTGGGGCCGAATCAGGGCACCAGGGACCGAGAGCCACGGCATTATACACTCATACACACACACTGGCATGTAGTCCAGAAAAATCTTTCTTTTGATCTTATAATCAGGGACAGGGAAAGGCCAAGTATGGAGAGGATTAGCTTTGTCACAGAGATTTCAGTATTAGTGAGCAAAAATGTTCTCTTTGTAACTAAAGGAGGAGGGATCTAATATGCCAGTGTAACACAAACCCTGTGTGTGGCTCTCAAGACTTAAAGATCATGAGCTGTAGTGCTGCCGCCATCTAGAGGACATCTGACGTGCTTAAAGCGTAAAAATATAGGCGGTGAACAAATATACTGAAGCATTTAACTCTTTCCCCGCCAGCGCTTTTGATAATTTTCACAAAGCAAGGTTTAAAATTTTTTTTACTTCAAAAAGTTAGGAGCACCACAACTACAATTTTTTTATATATTACAAGATTTCTTTTATTTAAAAACATCATATTTTGTAGAGAAATGAAAATTATGCACAGATCATGATTTTTCATGGCCGATTTCGTTTTGTTTTTTTACAAGCAAATTTGGCTTTTTTTTTTCTTTGTTCAAACAAGTTTATTTGTTGTTTATTTGCTCTATAACAGGCCAAACTGGCCTTAAAAAAATAAAGAAATAAAAACATCTGGAGCCATTTGAAATTAGAGGTAACCACTGCATTTTAATCACGATCCAAACAAAGATGCTACACACACATGTAGCATGAGCAGTTATTTTTTATTTAAATTAGATCGCATAATTTGAAGACTTAGAGCAAATGGTCTGACTTTAGCTTTGTGAAATGATGTTACACACCTGCACAAAACCAAACCAGACGGACTGATGTCTTCACTGTGTCCCGTCTCTGACCTGTGTTAAAGTCTTCAGACTTCATTAATATTTTTACACAAATTACATTTCAGGAAATAATTGCAACGCAGTCTGGAATAGAGATCAGCCAAAATGAAACTAAAAACGGGCTGCAGTTTCCGATTTTGGTCGACTGGTGCATGTCTAGAAAAAAGGTTGCACCATAACAACTATTAGCACTCGCACAGATGCTCCCAAATAAATTTTGAGGTCGCACAGATTCAATTTCGGGAGCATATGGGACCAAAATGGTCGCAATTTCGAGCCTTGACAAAAGTTTCATTTTTCATTTTGTTGTATGAATATCTGAACATGCAATATGTCAAAGAAAGAACAAAGCCTCTGCTTTTAAACAAAAAGCTTCATGCATTCCTTTCTTTTATCAACACTTGAATATGGGTAAGTTTCATAAAAAAAAGCAACATTTTGAGCAAAAAGCTGAGAAAATCACAGTTTTGTCAAAACTACATCCGGATGGGATTCAGAGCGATGATCAAAACACAGATGGAGTTGATCGAGTCCATCAACACCCCCAGAGCTTCACAGTCCTATAGCTCGTCCTGGGTCGACATATCATTCAGTAACATTATTCATAAATTCATTTAGATTTATATGCTGTTTCACTCAATGTTGCTTTTTTATGAAACTTACCCACATTCAAGTGTTGATAAAGAAAGAATGCATGAAGCTAGAATAAAACGGGTTTTTTGTTTAAAAGCAAAGGGTCTGTTCTTTCATTTGATATACTGCATGTTCAGATATTCGTACAACAAAATATTCTGGGTGCCATGATTTTTTTTTGAAAATGATCAAAATAGCTGTCTTTAAAAAAAAAAAAAAACACTGGCGGGGAAAGAGTTAATATTGATGATTGCGTTATTTTACATATGCATCTGCTTGCATATGATATAATTTGTTTCTGCTTCCTCTTCATGTCTTTTAATCAGAAGATTCAGAACGTCATAGCGCCCCCTAATGTATAACGGCGGGTTCACACTGCACGTGCAAGCAGTGCGGTGGCAGCGCAGAAGCTGTGCGTATGGAGAGCGGGAGCAGTGCCCGTTGTGCTTTCACACTGCAGCTGAACCGTGGCGTGTGTATTGCAAATACAGACGAATATCATCCATTATGTCACCTTTTCCGGTGTCCTCCTCCAACCCCTGTCTGTCTCGTGCTTTGATTTATGATGGGCAGCACATCTGCTGCAAATGCGACCGTGTTCCCCTCTGTCCCAAGCACATATGCATATAACATGCTGTAGTTTACATGATAAAAGTAACCTTAAAGTTAAGATATGCCTCTAGTTTTAATCATTTAAACAGGCCTTTGAAGTTTGGGCAAAAATAGACTCGGCGCTGAAACAATCGCGGCACTGCCGCTTCTGCTCCTGCGCCGGAAAAGGATTACAATGTGAAAGATTATTATTGTGTACATAAAGATAAAAATGCCTACATGTCATAATGGATATTGGACATTGCATGTCTCAGAATTACCTATTTATCAGTAATGATGAATGAAATTGGCTACTTATTTAACCAATCGTGGCGATACACACATGTATTTAAACTGACTCGTCAGGTTGAGGGTGTCTATATTCCTCCATGTAAATAGCGAATCCGCCATGGGCGAGCGCAACTGGCTTTTAAAGGGAATGGGAGATGAGACTCTGATTGGTCTATTGTACGTTACGCCCAAAACACACCCATGACTCACCTACACCCATGGAAGGTTGCTGGTTCAATCCCACCTAGCCACCACCAGTGTGTCCTTGAGCAAGGCACTCCAAAAAAATGCTCCAGGGGGATTGTCCCTGTAATAATTTCACTGTAAGTTGCTTTGGATAAAAGTGTCTGCCAAATGCATAAATGTAAAGAGATGAGGGACAACCCTTTTGGATCATGCACCTGGCATGCAGACCGTTTTTTCCCGTCGTTAAACTAGCAAAAGTGGAACACGCCCGAAGTGCACCTGCACCGTGAGCTTCAGACCATGAGCTCAGGTCGTTAAAATAAGGCCCAAAATTTAGTTTGTCCAAGATTTTCCAGAGTGGTACATAGATAAGCACAAAGAAACGTTATAGTAAAACACATCATCTTCTTCCATCACAGGCTCCGTTTATTTATAAACTGGTATAATATAGTACCTTTGTACAAAAATGTAGAAAATGGTACGCAAAAATATCACTTAGTTTCCTTGTAAATAGATGAGATAAATGCTAATATCATAAATCTGTTACTACTTTATGAACTTTTGCCAGCAAAAAAACGTTTGAGTGAAACTGTGACAGATATAAAAACAAACAGAAAAGCAAAAACCACAAAATGTTTTTTTTTTTCTTTAAAAAAAGAGGAAACATTCTTTATCACAGCAATATGGAAGCACATGACGGTGTTTCTCGCAAATATCAAGTGTGGCCTCGTCTCAGTGCCAGTCGTCTTTGGTATGCCACAGAAAGTGGAAACACTGGGATTTTTAAAGGGTTGTGTCCGTACCGCACCCCTCGATAACACTTAAAAGATACTTAAAACGAGTTAGGCACAAGTGTTGAAACAACAGTGGACTTAAAACCAAAAGCTTGACAGACATCAAGTACCTGCACTGTATGTAACATATTCATACTATATGGAAACTTTAATAAAAATTCATCACTTCTCCTCAGCTCAGTGCTGTTGTCAGTGCAATGCATATGCATGCTAGCTTGGGATATGTAGCGCAGCGCAGACTAAGAGAAACATTACACAAAACACAACTCAGTGCCGTTACCCTTTAACGTATCTGTCTGAAAGCAGACTAGTCAAACAATCAGAAAACAAAAACATGAATATTATGATTCGAAGGCACTTGTCTAGACCTAGAGAGATAATTGACAAGGCTTTAAAATACTGTTCTGTAATCTGCCATTGTGACAGCAAGCAATGAGAAAACCCTTTCTCTTAAGCCCAAAGTATACTTTTTTGCGTATGCACAGTGCATGTGACATAAATTTTGTTTCATTTTTTCTAAACCGGATGTATGCTTGTGCATACGCCTTGAATTTCTTTGCACTAATTAGTTGGTCCACAAGGCAACACTGGCCTGGCCTGGCCTGGCCAGAAAAAGAAAGGGACGGAACGAAAAACTCAAGAAGACCAAAAAACAATAAACGCCAACTTGTGTGAGGGATCTCAGAGATGCACAGAATTCTAGTTTAAAAGAGTACAAAGACGTTTTTTTATTGCTCATAACTTCTGTAAAGAAATAGCGCAGACAAGATGAAACTTTCTTGTGCGCTTCTGTCGACCGCCTGTGTTCATGCACACTATCAAAGGCTATGCATTGCGCTGTACTCATACGCTAGGTGTTCTTGTCAAAACTGAAGTATACTTTGGGCTTTATACTGTTTATCCATCCATCCGTATCGTTTTCTCCAACATGATGTACCTGTGAGGAATCAAAGAGGCCACAATGGTCAAAGGCACTTGAGTCCTGTCTTTACCAATACTTCTAGAGAATGTGCCTACCAGCTTCTTCCTTTACACATTCACTCACTTTGTATTTCAGTCTTCTTATGTGGTGTTCATGTGGCCCAAGACCAGATATGTATCAAAAAGTAAATTTTCTTTGTTTCTATCTTTCCACCATTTACAGTCCAATGCTCATATTTACATTTTAAACAAAGACTTTCATCTTAACAGTCTCACAGTAGTGACTGGAATGCCCCTTGAGTAATAGTCCTTAGGCGGTAATGTTTACCAACATATTTCACACACTTAAACTATTACGTAAAATCTGCAAGATACCATGTGGGACACCAGCAGAATGATCAGTACGTGGTGTATGAACAAGAAGAGGCACGTTCAGAGGAACCTTTAGTGTTGTGAGGGCAATAGTTTCTGAGTCCACGTGCTCACTTTAGCCCAATTATACTGTATATAGAAACACTTTAAGACAGCGTGTTTAAGTACTTGTTCTCTCCAGCTAGGGACGTCAACATTGAGGTCATGTCCCCGATTGCCATATTAGTCAGGCCACTTGGAAGGGTGATGGAGGTTTGGGGTGTGGTGAGACGGGAGGAGGTCTGAGAGGAGCACTGGTGGTGTCCCAGCGCTGGGTTTATTGGACTGTAAGATGAAGGCTCTGGGTCATCAATGATGGAAGCAAAGTCAATCTGAGCGTTCTCCAAGTCCAGGTTTTCTAAGGCGTTGGACATGGGCGCAGGGTCCGAGTAGGCCATCGATGTGGGTTTGGTGCTTGGGTCTATCCCAGTCAGGTGTTGCTGGGCCAGGCATGGACCATCTTGAGTCTTCTCTATGTCATGGTGCATGTGTATCTGGCCTGTATAGTACATGGGGTTGTTGTTATTGGTGAAGTTTTCCGAATGCTGCTGCTGTTGTTGAACCGGTGGGAGCCGCACTCCTCTTCTGGGACTGACGGTGGAGTGGACCGGGCTGAGGTGAGGTGGGCTGCCAAGGTAAGCTCCACTTGCCTGCTGGGAGAGGCTGTTCTGGCGACTCAAAGGCTTCCGTCCCTGAGGTGGTCGTGGCACCATGTCTGGCCCATAGCAAGAGCCCTGCATCCCAGCTGTATGCTCCTTGACAGAACTGGGAACTCGATTTTGTGGAGGACTCATCAAGTTCTGATTCGGGTAGCCTTGATAAGTGTTACCGGGATAAAGGTTCTGGTTAGCTTGTTGATGCTGCGGGCTGTGCTGCATCATCGCCGTTTGTCCTCCCATGTCTATGACGTCAGGCTTCCCAGAGAGACCATCGACTACCCTCTGCTCCTGCTGCTGCTCCCAAAGGAGAGCCTGCTGGGACTGCACGTAGTTCCTCACCATCATCTCTTTCATTTGATGCATTGGTGTCTGCGACCTGCGGCTCTCCGCCAGTGCAAGATTTATACCTCCACCGCTCGGAAACGATCCCGCCTGGCTTTGCTGCGGAAGACCGGCTTGCGTTCCCATCTGGCCATGATGGAAGTCACAGCTAGCATTGGAGGACCTGCCCATGAGGCCCTGTCCTTGCGGTGGATATCCCTGCATATTCGCATTATGCCGATGCTGGTGTAGAGGTTTGGTGTTCTGGCAGGAACTGGATCCTCCCATGGACGGATGGAACTGTTCAGGTTTTATAGTAACTCTTTGATGGCCAGGGTCAGATGTTGGGTCGTATACGGCCTGTTGAAGGTAGTGCTGTCCTTGCATGCCTGAACCCTGGTACTGCATGCCGGTCTGAGGGCTGTGGAGCTGGTTAGTCTGTCCCCATGGCCCTGATCCGTCACCTTGACTTGCAAAGTGTGGGCCGGATGGGCTGAGCTGGCAGGTGCTCATACCGTACTCAGCTTGCTGTAGAAGATTGTTTGCAATGTCAGCCTGACCCATCACCCCAGTTGCGCAGATCTCTTCGCGCTGGCCCTGGTATGGACCTTGCATTTGAGACTGGTAGACTTGATCCATGCAGCCCAAGCCTTCTTGTCCAGGAGACAGTTGACTGGCATTGTGAGGGTGATGCTGAGTTTGCTGGTAGCCCATGTAAGCTCTGTCTCCACCCTGGATCATGTTGCCCTGCTCTCTGCCTTCGGTGTTCCCATGAGGTTCCATGGCCATGGCCTCCATCATGACATTTTCAGTGATGCTCGGTGGACGAGGTGAGTACATGTGCCTGCTGAGAGCGGCGTCAGACCCACACTGCTGGAGTGCGTTGCGGCGACTCATGAGGGACACGTTGCTCAGGCTATTAAAGCGTTGCACTTTGGGTAAACCCTGTGGGTCGGCCCCTGAGCGCACTGGATCGCTGGCACGTCTCGTGTTGTTGCCAGGTGCCTGATGCGGATAGATCACTCCCGTGCCGTACTCTGCGTTAGCACTGTGCCTCCTCATGCCACCTTGCTGCAGAAATGGAGGAAGAGGCTGGCCGTGGCATTCCCTTAAGAAACCCACATGTCTGCCAGGGGTGCCAGGTTGGTCCATGTTGGGTAGCGGGGTGGGCGGTGGACCGCCTGTTGCCGCTGCGTATTTAGCCTTCAGACTGTACTGCTGCGCAGGAGTGAGACTCGGTAGACCTGGCAATCCGCCAGCGTTCTGGCAAGATCCGCTTCTTTGGCTGCTCTGAGGAGACAGTGGGTCACCAGGCACATCGGTCCCCATCAAAGACTGGCAGTGCCCGACCTGGGACACGTCACTGGAGCGTCGGCTTGACAGGTAGGGTGAGACCATGGACGAACGGCGACTCACTGTGTAGGCAGAGCTCAGGCTGCTGGTGCCGCTGCCGCGCCGATCATTCGGTTGGCAGGACATTCCCATTCCGCTAACTCCGCCCAGATCAGGGGCGGAAAGCTCCATTACACGCCGGTTGGAGAGCAAGGGTGAGGGCGCACACATGGCCATCATCTCTCCTGTTGCTAAAAGCAGCAGAGAAGAAAGCAGAGTTAGCATGAGAATTACTCAATGGCAGAATTTCTGGTAAAACTATTCAGTGTTTTCAACCACATACTGTTTATTGTAGGTTTCAGACATTTAAGTACACATAAGTACTAGCAAAACAATACATTTATAGTTTGTTAAATACACACTGGTGATGTCTATGGAGGCGGCAATAACAATAACAAAATTAAAAATAATTTGCTGACGTGTTTTATTCATATCAGATACACATAGTGTAAGTAACTACTCTATTCTTATCCCAGCCGGTTGAACATCGTGATGTCTGTCAGCCATCGGTGATGGATGATGGCATCGTCTATCGGCCCAACCCTATTGATTACTATAAAATATAAACCTTAAATGCATTTAATGCCAAATGAATAAATGTAAATTTAACTTTAACCTCACAACACAGTTCCAAGTTCTGATGACCTAGCACAATAAATGTTAGTTTTTTTAATAAATAATAATACATTTACTGCAACTGTTTGCATTAGGGCTGTCAATTTAACACGTTAACTTACATTAACTAAAAAAATAATGCATTAAAATTATTAACGAATGAGAATGACTTACTCATTTAGATATTTACCGCCACCTACTGGCAGTTTTAGTTTTTTATTTAGAGTATCATTTCATTCAACAACAAAAAAAATCATATTTCTATATTAATAATAAAAACATTAAAGGTATAGTTCACCCAAAAATGAAACCCATGATTTACTCACCCTCATGGCCGCTGAATCCTAAAAGTTTATGTGTAATAAATTCTTTATTAAATCAAATAAGCCTTTTTGTAAGTCCATTTACTGCTTTTGTCATTTAACACAATAATGACTTTTAATTATCTTTTGGGCCAAATTTGATGTGCAATCAAACGTGTACAATAAATTAGATTTATGTATCTACTTATTTACTACATTTACTACAATAAATGTAGTGCAATCTACATTGTGTACAATAAATTAGATGTTAAAATTTAATCGCTTGACAGCCTTAGTGTGTATATATTTTTGTTGTAGTTAGAGTTTTTAATCAAACAAAATGTTTTTAATCAAATTCATTGCAATAATAAATTGTGATCAGCATAATTTTTTTTTGTTATAGTCATATATGTTTTAGTTTTTTTAAATATCCTGGAAATATTGTCATTTTAGTCCGTTTTAATTTTCACATTAAATTTAATTGACGTAAATAACATTTTACACTTTCTGACTACCACGTAAATTCATGTCATTGTGTGCAGGTTGTAATATTATTTATGTTGTGCATTTTTCTGATTAATCTCGTATGTATAGCCTGCATTTGGACCCACTAGCATCATCATGCACATTTTCATCTCATATTCGTTACGGTTGAGGAAAACAAAATGCTTTTAACTGCAATCAAAAAACAAATGTGCTTTATTTGCTTCGTCTCTTACCTGAGAGAGCCGGTAGTTTGTTTCCTGCACTCCGCCCAGGTGGGGTTGGCCGGCGAATTTGCTTCAGTTTGTCAATCTTCAGGTTCTCCAACCTCTTCAAGGCCTGTACGGACATGCACATTCCCCCCGCCACCACGCCACCACTGGACTCGGCCACACCAGGGTTCCCGTTCTCCTCTTGTGTGGTGAGGTCCTCGAGACTGCCCGCTGCGTTAAGGTTCATCTCCACACCGCTGTCGTTGTTGTTGGCGCTCCCCAGTGGAGAACGTTCGCTACTACAGGACGACTGGCCACCAGGGCTTGGCTGAGATTTCTAGAGGAAGAGAGAAATGATTCAAGATGTAACTAGTTATTATGCACTTGACTATCCATTACAGTGAGCATTGGACTAAAGTCTTACCAGTGTGGTTTCTGGAGCGAGTAATTTGCAGTCCTCTCTGCTTCTCTCCTCTTTTTCTATCAGAAGTTCAGAGTTTTGACCTGCAGGGGTCAGACCTGGAGGACGCGGACCGGTGTCTCCGCGGTGCTTTTTAGTGATGTGAGCCTCAGGTCCGTGTACCGTCTTCACATGCTTCCTCAGAGAGCTCGGGTCTGTGTAGCGCTTCGTACAGCCGGGAATCTTACAAACGTACGGTTTCTAAAGGCCAGAGAGAGGAGAGCATGAAACGTTTAGAAACAAAGCTAAATTAACACATTGTGAACTACGGGTTTATTGCTTGTAGTATTTCTCCACCAGCTTGGCATAACTCGGAAACAATGTCAGGTTAGACAGTATTAAAAGCCATTTTTCTGCTGCTGCTTAATACAAATACTTTGAAATAAAAAAAAAATGCTGTTTGAAACTGATGCAATCATTTATAGATGAACCTCAAAAGAACTGCAAGTACATTATAAAAGACAAAAAAAGATAAATAACCAGCAGATAAACATGGCGTTTTCAAAATGTTAAGTCATTCCAATGACACATGAATTTCTTCATCATGTGTACTTTAGTCATAAAACAATAAATTGATGCAATAGTAAATTGCATTCACAGTGTTTTCTTTTAGTGAGTTTGTCTAACAACAAATTTATTGCAATAAAGTTTTTGTATATAAAATAATTGCAATAATAAATTGCAATCAGTGTTAATTTCTACAGTTTTTTATTTAGTCATTTAATTAATTGCAATAAAGTTTTAAAAATACATGAATTGCAATAATAAATTGTGATCAGTGTTTGTACAGTTTTTAGTCTTTTTTTTTTTTTTTACAAAATAATTGCATTTTTTTAAATTAATTGCAATAAAGTTTTTTATATAAATGAATTGCAATAATAAATTGGGATCACTGTTCCTTTCTAAAGTTTTTTTTATTTTGTTTTAGTCATTTAATTAATTGCAGTAAAGTTTTTAAAATCAATTAATGCAATAATAAATTGCAATCTGTGTTTAAACAGCTTTTTGTTTTAGTGACTTTATGTCTTACAACAAATTAATTGCAATAAAGTTTTTATATAAATTAATTGCAATAATAAATTGCAATCATTATTCCTTAAGTTTTTTATTTTGTTTTAGTCATTTAATGAATTGCAATAAAGTTTTTATATAAATTTATTGCAGTAATAAATCGCAATCCGTGTTTGTAGTTTATAGTCAGTTTTTGTCTTACAACAAAATAATTGGAATATTTTTTAATTAATTGCAATAAAGTTTCTAAAATAAATCAATGCAATAATAAAGTTTTTTGTTTTAGTCAGTTCATGTCTTACAACAAATTAATTGCGATAATTCGTAACAAAGTTTTTTATATCAATTAATTGCAGTAATAAATTGTGTTCACTGTTCATTTAAAAAAAAATAAAAAATTGTTTTGTTTCAATGTCATAAACATTGCATTGAACCGCGAGTACATGATAAAAGACAAATGCAACAGCAGATAACATGACGTGTATTTACTGCATGTTTTATTATGTATACCTCATTGGAGTGTGTTCTGTTCTGGTGCTTGGCGCGGTCGGACGCGTTGGAGAAAGCCTTGTTGCAGCCCTCGTGCTCACACACGTACGGTTTCTCTCCGGTGTGCGAGCGCAGATGAGTCTTCAGGTTCTCCAGACGCGAGTATGCTTTATTACAGCCTTCAAACTGATGCACAGGAACATAAACATTTATCTTGAGATGTTTTCAGAGAGTTGAGACAGAAGCCATGTGACAGAGCTGTAACTCACAGTGCACTTGTGCGGTTTCTCTCCGGTGTGTCTGCGCATGTGAACCACCAGCATGTACTGGGCCTTGAAGGGCCTCTGCTCTCGAGAGCAGTCCTTCCAGTGACACACGAACTCCTTCTTCTCCCCGTGGATGTGCTCGTTATTGATGTGCTGAACAAGAGAAAGGGAACATCAAGACGGGATGCTTGACGGGGGAAACACCTGCTGCCAGTGTTATACACAACAGTATTTAAAAAAAAGACAGTAATATTGTGAAATATTATTAAAATGTAAAATAACTGTTTTCTATCTGAATATATATTTATTCCTGTGATCAGTGTAACCATACAATTAGCCATCACAATTTGGCCCTTGTCAAACTCGCTCAAATCCTTACGCTTGCCCATTTTTCCTGCTTCTAACACATTAACTTTGAGGACAAAATGTTCACTTGCTGCCTAATATATCCCACCCACTAACAGGAGCCGTGATGAAGAGATCATCAGTGTTCACTTCACCTGACAGTGGTCATAATGTTATGCCTGATCGGTGTATGTTACAATGACACTATAAAATAAAGTGTTACCACAATTTTTAATAGTTTTAGTTAATAATAACACAACAGCAACAATTTGCTTCAGCGGAAGAGAAAGTTATCAGTGAATATTGGTTTTTCTTTTCTGTTTATCACACAAATCTATCATACTGACTTGCCATATAGCATACAAGTCATGTTGCTGTTATGATGCTTTCATGAAAAAAAGCTTTTCTTCCTTTTTGGAGCTTGTCAGACAAAGACAAAATGTGAAACAAAATGTAAAATGCATGTTCTTACATGCACGAGTTGTTCCTGAGTGTCGAACTCTTTGCTGCAGCTTTCCCAGTGGCAGTTGGTCTCGTAAATGGCCTCTGGTTCAGGTTTCTCCTCTTTATCAAGATCATCTCTTCCTTCGAGTAAACCCAGAAGAGGATCCTGCAAAACACAGCGCATAAACAGCCATGAGTATCACAACCAAAACTCTGGAGGGTGTGAACAGCTTTGAACATGTATTAGTCAAAGACGGGGATTATTCCGGACATTACCTGGGTTCCCGTGGAGGACGGACTCGCCACGTCCCCCTCCGAATGCTCCTCCAGGCTCTTGATGTTAATGCCCTCCATCACGCTTCCCAGAACCGGTTCTGTCTTCAGCTGAACACACACACAGCAGGGCTATTATTATCATGAACTAACATTTCTGTTCTCTGATACCATTCACTGCAAAACATGCTTTTCTTACATAGTGCTTTTGTCTTGTTGCTTTACTAGATGCTTTTACTAGATAAGTAAAATTACATTTTGTTCTTGTTTTCTGGAAAATAAAACCAAAATGAAACGAGTTTTTGCTTAAAACAAGCAAAATTATCTGCCAATGGGGTAAGAAAAATGATCTTGTTTCTGTTTGGGAGAGATACGACTTTGAAAATCTGGAATCTGAGGGTGAAAAAATCTCCTTTAAAGTTGTCCAAATAAAGTCCTTAGCAATGCATATTACTACTAATAATATTTTTTTAAATATATTTACAGTAGGAAATTTACAAAATATCTAGTAAAAGCATCTTGATGGAAGAATTTTTAGATATTTGGACTGGAAACAAGACAAAAGTAATAAGAAAATAAGTATCAATTATATAAAGTATAATTGATATACTTTAAAAAATGTATTCCTGTGATCAAAGCTGAATTTATCATCATCAACATGATCTTAATATCCTAATGATTTTTGGCATAAAAGAAAAATGGATAATTTTGACCCGCACAATGCTATCGCCACAAATATGCTCGTGAGACGCACGACTGCTTTTGTGCTCCAGGGTCACAAATGGACTGGAAACAAGACAAAAATACTAAATAAGAAATGCATTTTTTTGCTTTAAAACAATCTGCATTGCCTAAAGCGCTATAGAAATAAAGCTGACGTGACTTGACAACTGACATAAAGCTGAAATAAAATAAAATAGCCTCTTATGCTCATCAAACCTGCATTTATTTGATCAAAAATACAGAAAAAACTGCAATATTGGGAAATATTATTACAATTTAAAATAAGGGTTTCCTATTTTGATATACTTTAAAATATAATTTATTCCTGTGATCAAAGCTGAATTTATCATCATTACTCCAGTCTTCAGTGTCACATGATCCTTCAGAAATCATTCAATATGAGGATTTAATATCACTTACTACTTTTTTTTATACTTTTTTCAGGTTCTGATGAATAAAAAGACCAAAAAAACAACAGCATTTATTTAAAATAGAAATCTAATAGTAATGTTTCCAAATATTAAAGAATGGTAACGCTTTACAATAAGGATCCATTTTTTTATAGCAGTTCATGATAATTTCATATTCAATAAAACTTATTTCAGTTCATTGCCAGGGCAATGTTTCTGTTTTTTGTTTAGTTTAAGTTAAACACTACAATTAGTAACTGGAAATAAAAGAAGTAAAAACTAAAACTATGACTGAAATAAGAATAAATTAAACCTGAATAGTAATATTATAAAAATTACAAAAAAAACTAAAATATATAAAAGCTAATTCAAAATATGTTACAATAAGGTTCCATTTGTTGACATTAGTTAAAATAAACAAATTATTCTAAAGCATTTATTAATCTTAGTTAATATTAATTTCAACATTTACTAACACATTATTAAAATCAAAAAGTGTCTGTTAATATTTTTATAAACACTGTAACAAATGTATCGCTCATTGTTAGCTAATGAGTTAGCTAGTGTCACCATGAATAAAACTAAATCAGCAGGTGTCAAACCCAGCGACGGGACGGGGCTCACATGTGTGTGTTTGGGAGGGCCGTGGAGTCGGGGGTTGTGTGGAGGCAGGCGGGGCGGAGGCCCGTGGCAGGATGGAGAGCTGTACATGTTCCCCTGAGCTCTGGACGGGTAGTTCATGGAGCTGGAGAAACCCAACGACGGACTGAAATCATAAGGAACGCGTGTAAATGGGGCAGAGGTGAAGGCTTTAACGGGACACTCATGATTCACTTTCCCCCCGGAATTTCTAGTTAATGTTATTGCATTGGACTACAACTTGCTCATGCCTTTACTCATACAGGTATAGCAACTAATCAAAACATTTTTGATAATTGTTTTACTTTTTGGGGGGTTTTCCCACCTTGGAGGAGTTCCCGCCAACAAAAAACTGTTATTATTTCATCAACTCACACAAACCTTGTGATCTATGCTGTGTTATCGTCAAATATTGGATTCTAACTTATCAACTTGTTTTTAAATTAGCAACTCATTGATCTGAGCTTTTGCACATCAGTGTTTTTGGATGTGCATCAGCTCTGATCAATGAATCAGTTCCCAGAAGAAATAGACAAACTGATAATTGAAAGAAAACAGATCGAATCCAACATTTGGCAACTACACAGCATAATAACAATTAGATCACAGGGTTTGAGTGAGCTGATGAAAAGCTTGTAATTCATTGTTAAAATAAAAACAACTGGAATTAAATACATTTTAATTTAGATACATTAACTTTAATTAATTCAGGGTTGGCCAACTGGGGTTTATGAGTGGATGAAAGGCTGATAATTCATTAAAAGAAATCATTTTAAAATCAAAATAAAACACTTAGTATAAAAGATTAAATATTGTATTTGTTGTGTTTTAAGTACAGATGCACCGATATGAAAATTTTGGCTGATACCGATAACCGATAATTTTTTATTGAAAGCCAATAACCGATATATTGGCCGATAAATCTACACTCTAAAAAATGCCAACCCATATTTGCGTCAAATATGGAAAAACCCAACCGTTGGGTTTAAAAAATCCATTTAAAACAGTTGGGTTTCTCCATATTTGACCCAAATATGGGTTGGCATTTTTTAGAGTGTAAATCCAAAATGTTTATAATTTTTGAGAGCCTGATTACAAAAACAAAAGTCTCACCATTAAAATCAATGTCCCAAACACAATTATGAATGTTCTCATTATGATTTTATGTAGACAGACTGGCGCTGCACATGTTGCACTGAACTATAATTTCATTTTTGAAGTGATTCCAATCATATTTCAAGACATTCAAAACCATCATGGCGACCAGTGTCTCAGCTGAAGGAAATAATACATTATTTATCGGCTTTAATATATCGGCTAAAGTGTCGTATCGGACCAATAACATATATCAGCCGATGCTGATATGATGGTCGATATATCGTGCATCCCTAGCTTTAAGTATAACGCATGTGACCATTAACCCACATCGTGAGCATGTAAATGTGTTAAATTATTGAAATATTAACTTATAATATTAATGTGTAATATATATTTTTAACAAATTATCAAAATAATAACTATCAACATCCAATATTTGGTGATAATATAGCATAATGAGAGATTTACAAGCAATTTAAAAAGCGGGTCATTTTTGACCCGGAACACATGAGGTGTAATGCTGATGGCAGACTGTAACGCAGATCCTCACCTCATGGTGCCCACAGACAGATGCCCGTATGAGCTGGCAGCGTTCTGCCCGCAGCGAGAGTTCACAAAGGCCACCAGCGAGTTGGGCGAGGTGCGTATGACCGTCTGCAGGTCCACGCTGGCGTCCGACAGGGGCGAGATGGACAGCGCACGCTTCTTACTCAACTTCAGCATGGAGCGAGGCGTCGAGAAACAAGACGCTGTCGCACAGAGACAGAGAGAGAAAGCATTTTTTGTCTTGGTAGCACTTTATAATAAGCTTCAATACATTAACATGCATGAGCTAACAATGAGCAATATTTATTACATTGGTTACAAGTTATGAAATAACTATTTAATGTATTGTGAACGAACAATAACTAACAATGAACAATTTAATATTTATAAATTAACATCAGGGTTTCCAAAACAAAACAAAAAAAGCTAATAATGAATGAAATCATAAAAATGTACAATTAAAATAAATACATATTTAAAAAATAAAAACAACCAGAATTGAACACTTACATTTTTTACCAAAAATAAAAAAGGTTTTATTGTTATTTATATATTATTTATTTGTTGTTTTTAACTCTTTCCCCGCCATTGACAGAATTTTCCGGCTTTCCGTGTTTTCTCTGAATCTTCAGTTCAAAACAGGAGCAGAAACAAGCGATAAAAGCATTGCTTATGTATGTTGTAGTCTTTAAAAAACATGATTTTCTCAGCTTTCTGTTCAAGTTTTTGATTAAAAAGGAATGCATGAAGCCAGAACAAAACAGGTTTTTTGTTTAAAAGCAGAGGCTCTGTTCTGATGTATTGCATGTTCAGATATTCATACAACAAAATATTCTGAGGGCCATGAAATTAATTGAAATATAATAATTTTAAAAAACGCTGGCAGAGAAAGAGTTAAGTACAACCATGTGACCATTAACCCACATTAGAGAACCGAGAGCATGCGACTGCACTGTTAAATGATT
>CM077205.1:1243390-1255890 GCA_039654625.1 Rhinogobio ventralis | reverse complement strand
CTCTCTATAAGGAGTGTGTGTGAGTGATGTACCCTCTATAGGGAGTGTGTGTGAGTGACGTTCCCTCTATAGGGAATGTGTGTGAGTGATGTACTCTCTATAGGGAGTGTGTGTGAGTGATGTTCCCTCTATAGGGGGAGTGTGTGTGTGATGTACTCTCTATAGGGAGTGTGTGTGTGTGACGTACCCTCTGCTCGGCTGGTTGGCGGTGTTGTCGTAATGGTACAGCCCCTGGTGCGGCTGCATATCCACTGGCATTGAGACGGGCACACACACGCTACACCCACAAACCTCTGCAGGAACACACACATTACAGCGTTAGAACTCATGCATTCATTTCCTGCAACAATATAGTTTGTACAGTACAAAAACCATTAAGCCTATGGAATGTGTGTGTGTGTGTATGTGTAGGTGTATATCTGGTAACGTGTCCTAATGAGTTTCAGACGCTAAATAGAGATCTCGTATGAAGCCACAGCTGCCGACCCAATAAATACCATGAGGGAGGTCTCGCGCACACACACACACACACGGACACACACCTGTCAGAACTCACAGGCGGAATCACAGACGTCATGTCATTGTGTGACCGCCAGTCAGAGACACTGAACTTAAGGAGATGTGACAAAATATTTAGAGTGGAATTTTGGACCAATGGGATTCTCCTGTGGGGCTACACAGAACAACAGAAATAAGATCAAAACAATTGACAAAAAGTCACTTATCCCTCGTTGCAATTTAGGATAAAAACAAAAACTGCCATTTCAAAATTTGGGGTCAGTAAGATTAATACTTCTATTCATCAAGGACACATTAAATTGATCAAAAGTGACAGTAAAGACTTTTATAATGTTACCAAAGCTGTTCTTTTGAACTTTCTATTCATCAAAGAATCCTGAGGAATAAAATGCATCAGTTTCCACAGAAATATGAACTGTTTTCAACACTGATAATAATCATAAATGTTTGCTGAGCATCAAATCCTCATATGAGAATGATTTCTGAAGGATCTGAAGACTGGAGTAATGATGATAAATTCAGCTTTGATCACAGGAATAAATTACACTTTACTATATATTCACATATTTCATATTTCCTCTGTATTTTTGATCAAATAAACACAGCCTTGGTGAGCAGAAGAGACTCAAAAACATTTAAATCTGGTAGGTCATTTCTGTGATGAGTGTAAAAGCGGTTGTTGTGTTTCAGCAGACAGACAGAAGGCCTGTTAAACGGTGTAAAACTTGTTTGAGTCCTGAATGCCCTCATCTGCAACAACTCTCTCTCTTGGCTTCTTTTCTCGCCCCCCCCCCCCCTCTCTCTCTCTCTTTCCCCGCGGATCCTCCTCCTCCTCTCTGTCGAGGTGGGTGTTCTGGCTGTTATGACTCGGAGAGGATAATGGCAGCTCTAATGTAGCCAGCCGTTCCTGAAGCGGCCCAAAAGGAGAGAAATGGGCCGGGCTTGGGATCGGACCAACCACGGCGAGATTATTCCTCGTTTATTCCCCTCTCCGCCTCTCTCAATATCACTGTTTTTCTTCAATGGTAAACATTGTTTTCCAACTCTTGCTTTGTTTTCATAACTTAAACAACTCCAACGCCCCTCGCCGGATTCTTCCGTCGTCTATTCCCTCGACCAAACACCACAACAACCCGTTCACCAGCCCTACAGCCACTCACTCCAGCACTGCTGCATTAACATACAATCACCCAACAATGATTTCTGCAGTGTTGGAGTGTGTTGAAACACACACTGATCACACACTGTTAATGAACTAATTTGAATAAACTAAAAAAGAGCAGAATAATGACAGTCACTGAATCTGAATAATGACACTGTTGTCTTTTGTAGAGCTGCTTATAGCTAAAATTAAATTGGTTATGTGATGGATGAATTTTTCAAAATTACCTTAATGTTCTAAAAGCATTTTGCTAATGTTATTAAAACATTATTTCTGAATGTTGTCTGAGCGTTACTTTTGAACGTTCTCTGAGCGTTACTTTTGAACGTTCTCTGAGCGTTACTTTTGAACGTTCTCTGAGCGTTACTTTTGAATGTTCTCTGAGCGTTACTTTAGAATGTTCTCTGAGCGTTACTTTTGAACGTTCTCTGAGCGTTACTTTTGAATGTTCTCTGAGCGTTACTTTTGAACGTTCTCTGAATGTTACTTTTGAATGTTCTCTGAGCGTTACTTTTGAACGTTCTCTGAATGTTACTTTTGAACGTTCTCTGAATGTTACTTTTGAATGTTCTCTGAGCGTTACTTTTGAACATTCTCTGAGCGTTACTTTTGAATGTTCTCTGAGCGCTACTTTTGAACGTTCTCTGAATGTTACTTTTGAACGTTCTCTGAACGCTACTTTTGAATGTTCTCTGAACGTTACTTTTGAATGTTCTCTGAGCGTTACTTTTGAACATTCTCTGAGCGTTACTTTTGAATGTTCTCTGAATGTTACTTTTGAACGTTCTCTAAGCGTTACTTTTGAATGTTCTCTGAGCGTTACTTTTGAATGTTCTCTGAACGTTACTTTTGAATGTTCTCTGAATGTTACTTTTGAACGTTCTCTAAGCGTTACTTTTGAATGTTCTCTGAGCGTTACTTTTGAATGTTCTCTGAGCGTTACTTTTGAACGTTCTCTGAGCGTTACTTTTGAACGTTCTCTGAGCGTTACTTTTGAATGTTCTCTGAGCGTTACTTTTGAACATTCTCTGAGCGTTACTTTTGAATGTTCTCTGAATGTTACTTTTGAATGTTCTCTAAGCGTTACTTTTGAATGTTCTCTGAGCGTTACTTTTGAATGTTCTCTGAACGTTACTTTTGAATGTTCTCTGAATGTTACTTTTGAACGTTCTCTAAGCGTTACTTTTGAATGTTCTCTGAGCGTTACTTTTGAATGTTCTCTGAGCGTTACTTTTGAACGTTCTCTGAGCGTTACTTTTGAACGTTCTCTGAGCGTTACTTTTGAATGTTCTCTGAGCGTTACTTTTGAACATTCTCTGAGCGTTACTTTTGAATGTTCTCTGAATGTTACTTTTGAACGTTCTCTAAGCGTTACTTTTGAATGTTCTCTGAGCGTTACTTTTGAATGTTCTCTGAGCATTACTTTTGAATGTTCTCTGAATGTTACTTTTGAACGTTCTCTAAGCGTTACTTTTGAACGTTCTCTGAGCGTTACTTTTGAATGTTCTCTGAGCGCTACTTTTGAACGTTCTCTGAATGTTACTTTTGAACGTTCTCTGAGCGTTACTTTTGAATGTTCTCTGAGCGTTACTTTTGAATGTTCTCTGAATGTTACTTTTGAACGTTCTCTAAGCGTTACTTTTGAATGTTCTCTGAGCGTTACTTTTGAATGTTCTCTGAACGTTACTTTTGAATGTTCTCTGAATGTTACTTTTGAACGTTCTCTAAGCGTTACTTTTGAATGTTCTCTGAGCGTTACTTTTGAATGTTCTCTGAGCGTTACTTTTGAACGTTCTCTGAGCGTTACTTCTGAACGTTCTCTGAGCGTTACTTTTGAACGTTCTCTGAGCGTTACTTTTGAACGTTCTCTGAGCGTTACTTTTGAATGTTCTCTGAGCGTTACTTTTGAACATTCTCTGAGCGTTACTTTTGAATGTTCTCTGAATGTTACTTTTGAACGTTCTCTAAGCGTTACTTTTGAATGTTCTCTGAGCGTTACTTTTGAATGTTCTCTGAGCGTTACTTTTGAATGTTCTCTGAGCGTTACTTTTGAATGTTCTCTGAGCGTTACTTTTGAACATTCTCTGAGCGTTACTTTTGAATGTTCTCTGAATGTTACTTTTGAACGTTCTCTAAGCGTTACTTTTGAACGTTCTCTGAGCATTACTTTTGAACGTTCTCTGAGCGTTACTTTTGAATGTTCTCTGAGCGTTACTTTTGAATGTTCTCTGAGCGTTACTTTTGAACGTTCTATGAATGTTCCTTTTGAACGTTCTCTAAGCGTTACTTTTGAATGTTCTCTGAGCGTTACTTTTGAACGTTCTCTAAGCGATACTTTTGAACGTTCTCTGAATGTTACTTTTGAACGTTCTCTGAGCGTTACTTTTGAATGTTCTCTGAACGTTACTTTTGAATGTTCTCTGAGCGTTACTTTTGAACGTTCTCTGAATGTTACTTTTGAACGTTCTCTAAGCGTTACTTTTGAACGTTCTCTAAGCGTTACTTTTGAACGTTCTCTGAACGTTACTTTTGAATGTTCTCTGAGCGTTACTTTTGAATGTTCTCTGAACGTTACTTTTGAATGTTCTCTGAGCGTTACTTTTGAATGTTCTCTGAACGTTACTTTTTACTCTGGATGTTCTGAAGCAAGCAGTAGCAATTAAAAAATGTTAGACGAATGTGAAATCAGACAAAAAAACATTCCATGAATGATGTCTAAATGATGTTTTCTTTTTTCTTTAATTTAGGTGATTGAATGCCAGATTCTTCCAACTAATGTTGCAAGAAAGATTCTTTTGGAATTAAATCGTTTAGTCACGTCAGCTGTCGCCATGGTAACCGTAAACTGTTTAAAGGAAACTTCAGTGAAAAGGGCGTCTTCTTTTTTCCAGCGTCTGCACCCAAACTCTCTCTCTCTTTCTCTGTGCCGTCCATACCTGTGGTTTCCAGCAAACCTCACACCTCCATCTGCTCTCCTCTCCTTCTACACGCTCATTTCATCATTTACACATGATTATACTCACAGTCAGCTTGTCTGAGGGAAGAATGGAGCAAAACTGACTCACAGCTGGCATCCAGCTGCTGAACACACATGCACACGTGTGCTACTATGACGAGAGCGTCTGAACCCTCCACGCTCGTTCATTCACTGTCTTTCATTACAACTGCAAGGTCACATCTGCTAGAAAACAATCTGCTCTTCGTCTTCGGCCTCACCTCCACACACAATCACACACACTCTCTCACACACACACATACACACTCTCACACACACGGCCCAGAACAGCATCTCTAAAGCTTCATAATAACCACCAGAGTTACTGCGACCACAAGAATTATGTGTAAAATAGACAAAATAACCATAATGATCATGTGTGGCCCTACAGATGTGCGTGTGTGTGTCTATGCAGAGATCTTCAGTGCTGTTTAAGTCAGTCATGACTATTAATGCTCATACTGATCAAACCAAACAAATCCTGACAACCACCCATAACACCCTAGAAACTGCATAGCAACACCCTCAAAACCACCCATAACACCCTAGAAACTGCATTGCAACACCCTGACCATCACCCGTAACACCATAGAAACTGCATAGCAACACCCTGACAACCACCCATAACACCGTAGAAATTGCATATAGCAACACCCTGACAACCACCATAACACCCTAGAAACTGCATAGCGCAACACCCTGACAACCACCATAACACCCTAGAAACTGCATATCACCATCTTGGCAACCACCCATAACACCATAGAAACTGCATATAGAAACACCCTGACAACCACCATAACACCCTAGAAACTGCATAACGCAACACCCTGGTAACCACCCATAACACCATAGGAAATGCATAGCAACACCCTGACCCTAGAAACTGCATAGCAACACCTTGGCAACCACCCATAACACCCTGGAAACTGCATAGCAACACCCATAATACTGTAGAAACTGCATATAGCAACACCTTGGCAACCACCCATAACACCCTGGAAACTGCATAGCAACACCCATAATACTGTAGAAACTACATATACCAACACCCTGGCAACCACCCATTACACAGTAAAAACTGCATAGCAACACCCTGACAACCACCCATAAAACCCTAGAAACTGCATTGCAACACCCTGACAACCACCCATAACACCATTGGAAATGCATAGCAACACCCTGGCAACCACTCACGGCATAATGGCAATGATTTTTCCACATACATCACTATCATCTTCAGGAAATGTCCAAATAAAATTTGTAAACTTCTAGTGAACTTTTACAGGCGCTGTGAACATCCTGCAGCCTCTACAACACAACAATCACAGCAGTTACTGGAAACACAAGATACCTTTAGATGGTCAAGATAGTGTGACGATGACGAGACAACACGCAGATCATCACACACACACGTCGTAACATCTTATGCAGTTTGAACTCGTTCTCTACATCAACACAAACAGGCCAAGCCACAATTTGAAGTTACAGTTAGATTAACTTTCAGTGTACTTTTTTATTGCTTTTCCCCTATCACATATTTTAGTAATCGTCATAAATTAGATATTATTTGAAAGCTTTAACACTCAAAATTCAACCTGTGAAAAACATTTTGAAATTGGACATTTCGTTACAATGGAAAACTCAACAAAAAATGTATGTTTTGTATAAAATAAAAATATTTAGTTCAGTACATTTGCTTTACAGCTAACTTGTGTAACGTTTAACACTTACATTGTTTTTACGAAATAATCTGCTGAGTGTCTTTAACATTTGGTAAGAAAACCTCCAGTTTGAAAACATCAAAACTGGTGATGAAATTGAAGACGACGACAGCTGATTAAAAGAGCAAAAGTGATGAAGAAAAGTGAGGTTACTGATGAAGAGACACTTGATCTGATGAATGAGCTTCAGTGAGCGGATCGGCTCATTGTGTGGTCCTGTTGGGTCAGAACTAACTCACTGCACTGGGATAAAGTCATTCTGAGTGTTTACATGCATGTGTAAATCATCTGAAAGAACGGTTCAGTGACGCGCACGTGTGTGTGTGTGTGTGTGATTGGACTGAACACTGGGCCGGAGCCCAGCAGAACATCACAATCTCTCTCATACTAAAACACTGACTCACATCATGAGGAATCTGAGATCTTATAAGATATTATAATTAATAATTCAGTCAGATCCATTTAACATACAGACTCAATTCAGTTTTTGTAAAGTTTATAGTTTGAACACAGTGATGATCCTCATCATATTTGCATACTCGACTCCAATTGGTCCTTTCTCCCACATTTACATTCTGCATTCTGATTGGTCTGTATTCTTGCGTCTACATGACCATTTATTCCTGGAAGGAAATGTGAATGTTTCTTAAACTAATCTAAATATATTCAACAGCAATTATAAAATCACATTCAGGCCTGATCAACACATGGAATTATGAGATTCTTTGCACAAAAACTCTCCATGCAGAGTGGATTGAGTGATCTCTCAACAGATTCGTTTATTCGCCACACTTCACCTTCTTCTTTCAGGCTCTGAAAAAGCTTTTGTTTCCTTCCTTTACGAATCACAGGAGCTCTAAACCGAGCCACTCACTGAGAGAGAGCCCACAACAACAGCTCCGTCATCAAGAGCCATTTACATAACTAAACACTAACAAATGAGCACATCAACAGAGAGAGAGAGAGAGGAGAACTAAACGAGTGTTAGCTGTTCTCCGCGGTATTCCTGTGTGTGTGTGGCCTGTTCCTCTGAGCCAAACACAGTCAGAAGTGCTCAATGATTCACTGATCATATTACACACACTCATACACACACTGCCAAACAGCTCTCAACACCCAATCCCAGATAACGGCTACACATCTACATAAAGAGCTCAGAAGAGCCTCGACGCGAGTGTAACAAACACCAGTGCGGACAACACAATCTAATCAACTACTGGCAAACTATTGTATGTGTAGTTTATACATTGTACATTAAATAATATATATAGACACACACACAAACACTTACACACATATTCACAAACAAACACACACACATGCACAAACTAATTCACATAGACACTCACACAAACACACTCACCCACAAACATACACACAAACCCACTCACTCACACGCACAAACACATACACACAAACACACTCACAAAAAACCACAAGCACAAACACACTCACACACATACACAAGCACACTTACAAACCCACTCACACACACAAACACACACGCACAAACACACTCACACACATACACAAACACACGCACAAACACACTCACAAACACTCACACGCACAAACACACTCACTCACACACATGCACAAACACACTCACACACATACACAAACACACTCACTCATACACATGCACACACACACATACGCAAATACACACACAAACACACTCACAAACACTCACACACACACAAACACACTCACTCACACACATGCACAAACACACTCACTCACACACATGCACAAACACATTCACACACATACACAAACACACTCACACACACAAGCACACTCATACACAAATACACTCACACACGCACAAACACACTCACACGCACAAACACACACATGCACAAACACACACATACACAAACAAACGCACACACAGACACTAACACAGACAAACACATGCACGCACAAACACACTCACACGCACAAACACAAACACACACATGCACAAACACACTCACACACAAACACACGCACACACAAACACACTCACTCACACATGCACAAACACACTCACACACAAACACACTCACTCACACACATGCACAAACACACGCACGCACAAACACACTCATTCACACACATGCACAAACACACTCACACACATACACAAACACACTCACGCACAAACACACTCACTCACACACATGCACAAACACATTCACACACATACACAAACACACGCACAAACACTCCCACACATGCACAAACACACTCACACACATTCATAAACACACTCACACACATACACAAACACACTCACAAACAAACGCTCGCACAAACACACACACACACACACAAACAAACGCACGCACAAACACACTAACACACATGCACAAACACACTCACACACAAACACTCACACGCATACACAAACACACTCACACACAAACGCACGCATGCACAAACACACTCACTCATACACAAACACACGCACGCACGCACAAACACACTCACTCATACACAAACACACGCTAGGGGTTGAACGACTTCAGATTTTTTAAAGTCGGCATTTATGTGACAAAAGTCGGCGTCGACTAGTCACTGATGACGTCATTAATTAACAAATAAGCCTGAACCTTGAGCTGAGACGCGAACACATTTTTTTTTTGCGCAGCTGCATATGACACAGCGCTGCCCAAAAGGTTATTGCTTCTACATAATAGCTTTTGTTTATCAATTACTATATTTCTCACAGATTTATGCTCGTTTTGAACTTCAGATACAGATAAAGTAGCCCAGTAAAGATTACATTTATACAAATGCATTAGAGAGAGAGAGAGAATAAAAAACAACATGAACACACAGCCATACAAAACGGAGACACCTGGAAACTTTATAGCGAACTAAACATGAACCCAGAACAAACCCAAATTTATGAAAAAATGATCAATATGGAACATACAATTGGAAAATACCAAAACCAATTAGAGTACCCCATCACAGAAAATGAACTTGTTGATCAAATCCAGGCTCAAAAAATCAAAAAATCAAGTGGACCAGACGGCATCCTCAATGAAATGCTGAAGAACACAGAGCACAAATTCAGATTGGCCTTA
Organism: Rhinogobio ventralis; assembly: GCA_039654625.1. Lineage (NCBI taxonomy): Eukaryota > Metazoa > Chordata > Actinopteri > Cypriniformes > Gobionidae > Rhinogobio > Rhinogobio ventralis. The sequence continues at coordinate 1,246,413 of CM077205.1, read as the reverse complement.
CTAAAACTGTTCAACTTGGTTCTGAGTGTTGGTCATTTCCCTGACACCTGGAATAGAGGACTCATAACGCCCATATTCAAGAGTGGAGACAAATCAGACCCGAACAGTTACAGAGGCATCTGTGTGAGCAGTAACCTGGGGAAGATGTTCTGCAGCATCATCAACACAAGACTCGTTCACTTCCTTACAGAGCACAATGTCATCAGACCACATCTTCACCCTGCATACCCTGATCGACAAACACATTAACCAAAACAAAACCAACATTTTTGCTTGCTTTGTAGATTTCCAGAAGGCCTTTGATTCAATTTGGCAGGAGGGTCTTCTGTCTAAACTTCTAGAATCAGGTATCGGGGGAAACATACAATGTTATTAAAACAATGTACTCAAACAATCAATGCTAAAATTGGAAAAAAACGAACGGGGTTCTTCACTCAAGGGCGGGGTGTGAGACAGGGCTGCCCACTATCACCGACCCTCTTCAATATTTACATCAATGAATTGGCGAAACTCCTAGACCTATCAGCAGCTCCTGGCCTCACACTACACGACTCCTCTATAAAGCAGATGATCTGGTGCTGCTGTCTCCAACAGAAGAGGGTCTACAGCAGAACCTGGACGTCCTGCATCCGTTCTGTCAGACCTGGGCCCTGACTATTAACACGGCTAAAACCAAAGTACTAACATTTCAGAAAAGACCCAGATGTCAGGGAAAGAGACACAATTTCACCCTTGGTATGACCAAAATTTATCATGCCACCAACTACACAAACCTCGGGTTGAAATTCAATGCAAACGGAAACTTCAACTTGGCCGTGAATGAACTGAAAGAGAAGGCAAGAAGGGCTTTCTATGCCATCAAAAATCAATCCAATTTGAAATACCAATCAGAATCTGGCTCAAAATATTCCAATCAGTCACAGAACCCATTGCACTATATGGCAGTGAAGTGTGGGGTCCTCTCCTAAATCATGAATCTGAGAAATGGGACAAAAACCCAATAGAAGCCCTGCATGCTGAGCTCTGTAGGAGTATCCTGAGAGTACAGAGAAACACGCAGAACAACGCATGCAGGGCAGAATTAGGCCAATACCCTCTACTAATCCACATTGAGAAACGAGCCATCAAATTTTGGAAACATCTAAAAAATAAACCATGAAGTGAACACTGAGAAGAGTCCCCTGATTCAGCTGATCCTGAAGCTCAGCCAGCCTCAGGACACGGACCCCCTCATCCACACAATCCGGCCCAACCAAATTATAAAAGCACAAAGAGAAAATTACATGACCTATTGGACTGAAACAACACAAAAACCCTAAACAGAGACTACACAACAGCAGAATACCTGAGCACAGTGAAAGACTGTGAGTTCAGAAGAAGAATGACGAGGTACAGACTGAGTGACCACACACTGACCGTAGAGACGGGCAGATACAGACAGAACTGGCTGTCCAGAGAGAGCCGCATCTGCCCGTACTGTACCGCTGGAGAAGTGGAGACAGAGACACACTTCCTCACCAGCTGCCCTAACTATGAGCAGATCAGAAACACATTTTATCCAAAATTCGTCATCAAATTAAACAATAAAACAAAACTTCAACATTTATTAGGTGAAAAAAGAGATTGTATCCTACTAGCAGCAAAATACATTGATGCCTGTCACAAAAAGAGGGAGGAGTCGACCAATCAGTGATGCGCTCACACACACACACAAACACACACACACACAGAATTCTAAATTAAACAGACAGAGAGAGAGAGAGAGATTGCATGTGAATTAATTCTTCCTGGCAGCGTCTCTCTACTAATAGTGAAGCTTTGGATTTTAGTTATCAAGAAATATATGCTAGAACTTTTCAGTTTCTAAGCTATTTTATTGATGAATCACAGAACAGTGTTGTCAATACAATGCGCTACTGAATGATTCTATGTGCGGTGCGGTTAATTTACGTGTACAATAAGCTGTTTAAAACGTGCATTCTCTCAATCAATTTTAAGCATCCAGATGGCATAATCAAACAAGTCTTGTGGAGAGCTTTCTGAGTATGCATTTATTCATCATTTTACCTGTTGGAAACAAGAGCTTGCATGTCAGGAAATGGTTTTTCCTGTTGTGCCCTCTATAGGCCAGCGACTAGTCAACGTCAAGCTTAAAGCGTCATGGCAGAGTCGACTAGTCTGTGCAACCCCTAACACACGCACTCACAAACACACTCACAAACACTCACACACACAAACAAATGCACGCACAAACACACACACACAAACAAACGCACGCACAAACACACTCACACACACAAACAAACAAACGCACACACAAACACTCACACAAACAAACGCACGCACAAACACTCTCACTGACTCGCACGCACAAACACACTCACTCACACACAAACACATGCACACACAAACACACTCACTCACGCACAAACACATGCACACACAAACACACTCACACATACACAAACACTCACACACACAAACACACGCACGCACAAACACACTCACACACACAAACCAACAAACGCACACACAAACACTCACACAAACAAACGCACGCACAAACATTCTCACTGACTCGCACGCACAAACACACTCACTCACACACAAACACATGCACACACAAACACACTCACTCACGCACAAACACATGCACACACAAACACACTCACACATACACAAACACTCACACACACAAACACACGCACGCACAAACACTCACTTACACACATGCACACACAAACACACTCACTGACTCACACACACAAACACTCACACACACACAAACACACGCATGCACAAACTCACTGACTCGCACACACAAACACACTCACGCACAAACACATGCACACACAAACACACTCACTCACGCACAAACACATGCACACACAAACACACTCACTCACACATACACAAACACTCACACACACAAACACACGCACACACAAACACTCACTCACACACAAACACATGCACATAAACACTCACTCACACACATACACAAACACACACATACACAAACT
>CM077205.1:1225890-1238390 GCA_039654625.1 Rhinogobio ventralis | reverse complement strand
CTAATGAAATCAATAAGATCCACTGATCAGCTCATGTTTCTGTTCGTTTCAACAATTTGCAAAATGTCTCATTTGCTATCATCGTCACTGTGGTGTTATACCATCAACGTTATGAACAAACGTTCTTCCAGTAACGTTAATACAACGTTCATTCAAAGTTATCTAGTCTTTAATAATGTTCTCAAAACACATTATTAATACATCATTTATGTAGTGTTTAACCTACTTGAGTTATTTATTTATCTATTGTTTCAGAACATTCAGAGAACATTCAAAAGTAACGCTCAGAGAACATTCAAAAGTAACGCTCAGAGAACATTCAAAAGTAACGCTCAGAGAACATTCAAAAGTAACGTTCAGAGAACGTTCAAAAGTAACGCTCAGAGAACGTTCAAAAGTAACGCTCAGAGAACGTTCAAAAGTAACGTTCAGACAACGTTCAAAAGTAACGCTCAGAGAACGTTCAAAAGTAACGTTCAGAGAACGTTCAAAAGTAACGCTCAGAGAACGTTCAAAAGTAACGTTCAGAGAACGTTCAAAAGTAACGCTCAGAGAACGTTCAAAAGTAACGCTCAGAGAACGTTCAAAAGTAACGTTCAGACAACGTTCAAAAGTAACGCTCAGAGAACATTCAAAAGTAACGTTCAGAGAACGTTCAAAAGTAACGCTCAGAGAACATTCAAAAGTAACGCTCAGAGAACATTCAAAAGTAACGTTCAGAGAACGTTCAAAAGTAACGCTCAGAGAACGTTCAAAAGTAACGCTCAGAGAACGTTCAAAAGTAACGTTCAGACAACGTTCAAAAGTAACGCTCAGAGAACATTCAAAAGTAACGTTCAGAGAACGTTCAAAAGTAACGCTCAGAGAACGTTCAAAAGTAACGCTCAGAGAACGTTCAAAAGTAACGTTCAGACAACGTTCAAAAGTAACGCTCAGAGAACGTTCAAAAGTAACGCTCAGAGAACGTTCAAAAGTAACGCTCAGAGAACATTCAAAAGTAACGCTCAGAGAACGTTCAAAAGTAACGCTCAGAGAACGTTCAAAAGTAACGTTCAGACAACGTTCAAAAGTAACGCTCAGAGAACGTTCAAAAGTAACGCTCAGAGAACGTTCAAAAGTAACGCTCAGAGAACGTTCAAAAGTAACGCTCAGAGAACGTTCAAAAGTAACGCTCAGAGAACGTTCAAAAGTAACACCCAGAGAACGTTTAAAAGTAACGCTCAGAGAACGTTTAAAAGTAACGCTCAGAGAACGTTCAAAAGTAACGCTCAGAGAACGTTCAAAAGTAACGCTCAGAGAACGTTCAAAAGTAGCGCTTAGAGAACGTTCAAAAGTAACGCTCAGAGAACGTTCAAAAGTAACGCTCAGAGAACATTAAAAAAGTAACGCTCAGAGAACGTTCAAAAGTAACGCTCAGAGAACGTTCAAAAGTAACGCTCAGAGAACGTTCAAAAGTAACGCTCAGAGAACGTTCAAAAGTAACGCTCAGAGAACGTTCAAAAGTAACGTTCAGAGAACGTTCAAAAGTAACGCTCAGAGAACATTAAAAAAGTAACGCTCAGAGAACATTCAAAAGTAACGCTCAGAGAACGTTCAAAAGTAACGCTCAGAGAACGTTCAAAAGTAACGCTCAGAGAACGTTCAAAAGTAACACCCAGAGAACGTTTAAAAGTAACGCTCAGAGAACGTTTAAAAGTAACGCTCAGAGAACGTTCAAAAGTAACGCTCAGAGAACGTTCAAAAGTAACGCTCAGAGAACGTTCAAAAGTAGCGCTTAGAGAACGTTCAAAAGTAACGCTCAGAGAACGTTCAAAAGTAACGCTCAGAGAACATTAAAAAAGTAACGCTCAGAGAACGTTCAAAAGTAACGCTCAGAGAACGTTCAAAAGTAACGCTCAGAGAACGTTCAAAAGTAACGCTCAGAGAACGTTCAAAAGTAACGCTCAGAGAACGTTCAAAAGTAACGTTCAGAGAACGTTCAAAAGTAACGTTCAGAGAACGTTCAAAAGTAACGCTCAGAGAACATTAAAAAAGTAACGCTCAGAGAACGTTCAAAAGTAACGCTCAGAGAACGTTCAAAAGTAACGCTCAGAGAACGTTCAAAAGTAACGCTCAGAGAACGTTCAAAAGTAACGCTCAGAGAACGTTCAAAAGTAACGCTCAGAGAACGTTCAAAAGTAACGTTCAGAGAACGTTCAAAAGTAACGCTCAGAGAACATTAAAAAAGTAACGCTCAGAGAACGTTCAAAAGTAACGCTCAGAGAACGTTCAAAAGTAACGCTCAGAGAACGTTCAAAAGTAACGCTCAGAGAACGTTCAAAAGTAACGCTCAGAGAACATTAAAAAAGTAACGCTCAGAGAACGTTCAAAAGTAACGCTCAGAGAACGTTCAAAAGTAACGCTCAGAGAACGTTCAAAAGTAACGTTCAGAGAACGTTCAAAAGTAACGCTCAGAGAACGTTCAAAAGTAACGCTCAGAGAACGTTCAAAAGTAACGCTCAGAGAACGTTCAAAAGTAACGCTCAGAGAACGTTCAAAAGTAACGCTCAGAGAACGTTCAAAAGTAACGCTCAGAGAACGTTCAAAAGTAACGCTCAGAGAACGTTCAAAAGTAACTCTCAGACAACGTTCAAAAGTAACGCTCAGAGAACGTTCAAAAGTAACGCTCAGAGAACGTTCAAAAGTAACGCTCAGAGAACGTTCAAAAGTAACGCTCAGAGAACATTCAAAAGTAACGCTCAGAGAACGTTCAAAAGTAACGCTCAGAGAACGTTCAAAAGTAACGCTCAGAGAACGTTCAAAAGTAACGTTCAGAGAACGTTCAAAAGTAACGCTCAGAGAACGTTCAAAAGTAACGCTCAGAGAACGTTCAAAAGTAACACCCAGAGAACGTTCAAAAGTAACGCTCAGAGAACGTTTAAAAGTAACGTTCAGAGAACGTTCAAAAGTAACACCCAGAGAACATTCAAAAGTAACGTTCAGAGAACGTTCAAAAGTAACGCTCAGAGAACGTTCAAAAGTAACGCTCAGAGAACGTTCAAAAGTAACGCTCAGAGAACGTTCAAAAGTAACGCTCAGAGAACGTTCAAAAGTAACGTTCAGAGAACATTCAAAAGTAACGCTCAGAGAACATTCAAAAGTAACGCTCAGAGAACATTCAAAAGTAACGTTCAGAGAACATTCAAAAGTAACGTTCAGAGAACATTCAAAAGTAACGTTCAGAGAACATTCAAAAGTAACGTTCAGAGAACATTCAAAAGTAACGCTCAGGGAACATTCAAAAGTAACGTTCAGAGAACATTCAAAAGTAACGCTCAGAGAACATTCAAAAGTAACGTTCAGAGAACATTCAAAAGTAACGTTCAGAGAACATTCAAAAGTAACGCTCAGAGAACATTATCATTACAAGTATTTTGGGGTCAGATTTTGGGCAATTTTCTTTCTTTCAAAGCAGGGGTTTGCAGGAAATTTAAGAGAGAAATAATAGGTTACTTTGGACCAGTATTTAAATATATACATATTTCATACAGTACAAATGCCTTTATATATATAAAAAAGGGGGTCCTTCACAAGGAGATCATTATATTTCTTGGTCCTTGCCATCTAACCCCAGTTTCAAAGCATTAAATAACACAGACTGGGTCATGAAGGGAAGTGAGGCGTTCCAGGTGCATGATGGGTACATGGGAGCGTGTCCCGGTGGGCGGGTTCGGATCGGCGGGTCATTAGTAGGTCTTTGACCTGGACCGCAGGCCTGATCCTGAACACATTGACATTAATGCAGCAGATCATGAGGCTCACCGGGATCCTCCATCCTCCAACAATACACCCCTGTAGAGCCATCACTTCAGACCGGCGTTTCAAAGCCCCGGCCCTCCCCCGCCCGTCTGTCTCTCAGCTCACGTTTGTGTATTAGCCAACAAAGCAGACGCAACACAACCGCTGTAACCGCGTCCTCCTCACACCAGTGTGTGTGTGTGTGTCAGTGCTAAATGAGTAATTAACATGTGAGGGTAAAACAGAAGGCCTGTTAATGGCGGCTTTAGAGTGACAGTGAAAGTGTGTGAGGATTCCCTCAGTGGACTAAACCTACTAACACCTACTGGATAATATTTATGATATGCAAATTTCCAAGGCCTCTTATGATTCAGGATGATTCAGTCTTATCAAGATGATTCAGTCATATCAATTTGATTCAAGATGATTCAGTCATATCAATTTGATTCAGGATGATTCAGTCTTATCAAGATGATTCAGTCATATCAATTTGATTCAAGATGATTCAGTCATATCAATTTGATTCAGGATGATTCAGTCTTATCAAGATGATTCAGTCATATCAATTTGATTCAAGATGATTCAGTCATCAATTTGATTCAAGATGATTCAGTCACATCAATTTGATTCAAGATGATTCAGTCATATCAATTTGATTCAGGATGATTCAGTCATATTAATTTGATTCAAAATGATTCAGTCATATCAACTTGATTCAGTCATATCAATTTGATTCAAGATGATTCAGTCATATCAATTTGATTCAGGATGATTCAGTCTTATCAAGATGATTCAGTCATATCAATTTGATTCAAGATGATTCAGTCACATCAATTTGATTCAAGATGATTCAGTCATATCAATTTGATTCAGGATGATTCAGTCATATTAATTTGATTCAAAATGATTCAGTCATATCAACTTGATTCAGGATGATTCAGTCACATCAATTTGATTCAGGGTGATTCAGTCACATCAATTTGATTCAAGATGATTCAGTCATATCAATTTGATTCAGGATGATTCAGTCATATTAATTTGATTCAAAATGATTCAGTCATATCAATTTGATTCAGGATGATTCAGTCACATCAATTTGATTCAAGATGATTCAGTCATATCAATTTGATTCAGGATGATTCAGTCATATTAATTTGATTCAAAATGATTCAGTCACATCAATTTGATTCAAGATGATTCAGTCATATCAATTTGATTAAAAATGATTCAGTCATATCAATTTGATTCAAGATGATTCAGTCATATCAATTTGATTCAAAATTATTCAGTCATATCAATTTGATTCAAGATGATTCAGTCATATTAATTTGATTCAAAATGATTCAGTCATATCAATTTGATTCAAAATGATTCAGTCATATCAATTTGATTCAAAATGATTCAGTCATATCAATTTGATTCAGGATGATTCAGTCATATCAATTTGATTCAGGATGATTCAGTCATATCAATTTGATTCAAAATGATTCAGTCATATCAATTTGATTCAGGATGATTCAGTCATATCAATTTGATTCAGGATGATTCAGTCATATTAATTTGATTCAGGATGATTCAGTCATATCAATTTGATTCAAAATGATTCAGTCATATCAATTTGATTCAGGATGATTCAGTCATATTAATTTGATTCAGGATGATTCAGTCATATTAATTTGATTCAGGATGATTCAGTCATATCAATTTGATTCAGGATGATTCAGTCATATCAATTTGATTCAAAATGATTCAGTCATATCAATTTGATTCAGGATGATTCAGTCATATCAATTTGATTCAGGATGATTCAGTCATATTAATTTGATTCAAAATGATTCAGTCATATCAATTTGATTCAGGATGATTCAGTCATATCAATTTGATTCAGGATGATTCAGTCATATCAATTTGATTCAAGATGATTCAGTCATATCAATTTGATTCAGGATGATTCAGTCATATCAATTTGATTCAGGATGATTCAGTCACATCAATTTGATTCAGGATGATTCAGTCACATCAATTTGATTCAGGATGATTCAGTCATATCAATTTGATTAAAAATGATTCAGTCACATCAATTTGATTCAAGATGATTCAGTCATATCAATTTGATTCAGGATGATTCAGTCACATCGATTTGATTTAGGATGATTCAGTCATATTAATTTGATTCAAAATGATTCAGGCATATCAATTTGATTCAGGATGATTCAGTCATATTAATTTGCTTCAAAATGATTTAGTCATATCAATTTGATTCAAGATGATTCAGTCATATCAATTTGATTCAGGATGATTCAGTCATATCAATTTGATTCAGGATGATTCAGTCATATTAATTTGATTCAAAATGATTCAGTCATATTAATTTGATTCAAGATGATTCAGTCATATCAATTTGATTCAGGATGATTCAGTCATATCAATTTGATTCAGGATGATTCAGTCATATTAATTTGATTCAAAATGATTCAGTCATATTAATTTGATTCAAGATGATTCAGTCATATCAATTTGATTCAGGATGATTCAGTCATATCAATTTGATTCAGGATGATTCAGTCATATCAATTTGATTCAAGATGATTCAGTCATATTAATTTGATTCAAAATGATTCAGTCATGTCAATTTGATTCAGGATGATTCAGTCATATTAATTTGATTCAAAATGATTCAGTCATATCAATTTGATTCAAGATGATTCAGTCATATCAATTTGATTCAAGATGATTCAGTCATATCAATTTGATTCAGGATGATTCAGTCATATTAATTTTTTTTATGAAACTGGCTAATTAGTGTGTTACCAGGTTAGCTGACAAAACATTTTTCTTGCTTAGAAAGCAGCAGAAGATCCTGAATAAGGAAAAGTCTGAACCCTAAAGCCAAATGGGAAATTAGCATTTTAACAGGCTGACGGGTGGCTTGTCTAAGCCTGTCGTCCCACACACACACACTCACACACACACACACAGGCCTCAGGGTCGCTGGCTGGCTGGTTGCTAGACAATGTTATGTGTGTGTAAAGACTCTCGTGCACATAAAGCTGAAGAGTGTGTGTGAGCCGGACGCTGAACCGCTAAACATGTTTGCTCTCCTGCTCTCTGTTTACGGAGACCGCAGGCCGTGAATTACACATCCATCAGGAAGAGAGGAGAGAGTCCTTCTCTAAACCCTCTCCTGACTCCTGCAACAAAAGGGTAAAGACAACTGCTCGACTAGTGTTTGTGCGGCTTTAAGGATGGAGCTGTGCCAAGGTGTGTGTGTGTGCGTGTTTGTTGCACAGCGCGGTACACCACACACACACCCTCAGACGTTTAGCAAACACAACTTCACTAACCGAAATCCCAACTGAGGACGGACAAACAACAATTAATAACATAACTAACCCTAATCCAGCCACAGAAGATACTGCTCATGCTGAACCTACTGGACAGATTTATGAAATATCAAGGGATTGGGGAAATAAATCAGAAATAGTGTGATTATCAAAATGCAAAGCTTGTAATTTAATTAAATAAATACACCGATCAGGCATTATGAACACCTTCCTAATATTGTGTTGGTCCCCCTTTTGCTGCCAAAACAGCCCTGACCCGTCGAGGCATGGACTCCACTAGACCCCTGAAGGAGTGCTGTGGTATCTGGCACCAAGATGTTAGCAGCAGATCCTTTAAGTCCTGTAAGTGGGGCTCCATGGATCGGACTTGTTTGTTCAGCACATCCTACAGATGCTCGATTGGATTGAGATCTGGGGAATTTGGAGGCCAAGTCAACACCTCAAACTCGTTGTTGTGCTCCTCAAACCATTCCTGAACCATTTGTGCTTTGTGGCAGGAGCATTATTCTGCTGGAAGAGCCACAGCCACCAGGGAATACCGTTTCCATGAAAGGGACATGGTCTACAACAATGCTTAGGTAGGTGGTACGTGTCAAAGTAACATCCACATGGATGGCAGGACCCAAGGTTTCCCAGCAGAACATTGCCCAAAGCATCACACTGCCTCCGCCGGCTTGCCTTCTTCCCATAATGCATCCTGGTGCCATGTGTTCCCCAGGTAAGCCACGCACACGCACCCGGCCATCCACGTGATGTAAAAGAACACGTGATTCCTCAGACCAGGCCACCTTCTTCCATTGCTCCGTGGTCCAGTTCTGATGCTCACGTGCCACTGTTGGTGCTTTCGGCGGTGGACAGGGGTCAGCATGGGCACCCTGACTGGTCAGCGGCTATGCAGCCCCATACACAACAAACTGAGATGCTCTGTGTATTCTGACACCTTTCTATCAGAACCAGCATTAACTTCTGGAGCAATTTGAGCTCCAGTAGCTCGTCTGTTTGATCGGACCACACGGGCCAGCCTTCGCTCCCCACGTGCATCAATGAGCCTTGGCCGCCCATGACCCTGTCTCCGGTTCTCCACTGTTCATTCCTTGGAGCACTTTTGATAGATCCTGACCACTGCAGACCGGGAACACCCCACAAGAGCTGCAGTTTTGGAGATGCTCTGACCCAGTCGTCTAGCCATCACAATTTGGCCCTTGTCAAACTCGCTCAAATCCTTACGCTTGCCCATTTTTCCTGCTTCTAACACATCAACTTTGAGGACAAAATGTTCACTTGCTGCCTAATATATCCCACCCACTAACAGGAGCCGTGATGAAGAGATCATCAGTGCTATTCACTTCACCTGTCAGTGGTCCTAATGTTATGCCTGATCGGTGTATATGCGCTATGTGTGAAGCACGGCACTTGTATTGTAATTTTACAGCTGTAAATAGAGGGAGGCGATATACTGGTAGACAGAATTAAACAGTCGATTAAACGCGGTTATGCTCACGTGATGTTGCTGTGCTACGCGGTCATGAAAGCGTATACATAATGACATGAAATATACAGTAACTGAGAACTCAGTATAGTCTGGAAAAGAGTACAGGCAGTGTTTTACTTCATAAAGCAGAATATCTAGACATAACAGGAAACAAAGATCAGTCATATCAGACTATTTCCATTTTTAGACCTTTATGTGCATTTATAAGTGCTTTTTTGATGTTTGACTCGCCAGCAACTCGTCTGTTCATGAAAATCATGCAATTAAACTCTTTAACTGACGAATCACTGAACTACAGAACGATCAGTGCCAAAACACTCTCAAAATGTAAACAAACTGATTTAAAATCCAAATGAAAGCAATACATCACCTGAGGATCTCTCCCCTTTTACACACACACACTTTCTCACAAACTCTCCTCACAAGCGTAAATCTGAGTGAGTCCAGCTGACAGACCAAATGATGGTAATGACTCCAGGTGTCTCCCCACACACACACACACACACATATACATACAGACAGACATACACAGGCACACTCACACACACATACATACAGACACACACACACACACACACACACACATACAGGCACACACACACTCACACACACATACATACAGACACACACATACAGGCACACACACACTCACACACACATACATACAGACACACACAAACACACACACATATACATACAGACAGACATACACAGGCACACTCACACACACACACAAATATATTCAGACACACACACATACATAAACACACTTATACACAGACACACACAGACATATACACACACACACACATACAGTCACTCACACATACACACTTACACACATACAGACACACACACACACTCTCTCACACACACACTAACCCACAGACAGACAAACACACATAGACATACACACTCACACAGACACACACACATACAGACACACGCACACACACTCTCACTTACACACACGGACACACACACACCTGCTTCTCTAGCACATGAGCACTGGTCGAGGCAGGGAAAGGCATCATCATCTGGGAAAGTTTTTGCACTGATTGTTTAACAGCCTACAGGTGGAGTTCACCGTTGGAACTGCACTGAAACCTGTGACCGGCAGGTGGACGGAGGACTCGTGTGTGTGTGTGTGTGTGTTTACATACAAGTGAGAAAACATCAGGTCAGTAGCTGAAACAACAACAGCTGCTGCAGCGACGGCGCTTACCTACCCGTCCACTCGACCGGACCGCTGGAGAACTGACACAGAACAACGCAGCTGTCCCGTACAAACACACGGTCAGCAGTGAGAGGTCGGCTCTGGACAAAACCTTTTCAAATGCTGTTTGGCAAATCACAAGAATGACAGCGTCCCGGACAGTCAGGTGTGATTGAGAGTGTGAGTGTGTGTGTGTGAGTGAAACTGAGTGTGTGTGTGTGTGTGTGAGAGTGAAAGTGAGTGTGAGTGAGAGTGTGTGTGTGTGTGTGAGAGTGTGTGTGTGTGTGAGTTAAAGTGAGTGTGTGTGTGTGAGTGAAAGTGAGTGTGTGTGAGTGAGAGAGTGTGTGTGTGTGTGTGTGAGAGAGTGAGTGTGTGTGTGAGTGAGTGAGAGTGTGTAAGTGAGAGTGAGCGTGTGTGTGAGAGTGAGTGCGTGTGAGTGAAAGTGAGTGTGTGTGTGAGAGTGAAAGAGTGTGTGTGTCTGTGTGAGAGTGAGTGCGTGTAAGTGAAAGTGAGTGTGTGTGAGAGTGAAAGTGAGTGTGTGTGTGAGTGAAAGTGAGTGTGTGTGAGTGAAAGTGAGTGTGTGTGTGTGTGTATGAGTGAAAGTGAGTGTGTGTGTGAGTGAGTGAGAGTGTGTAAGTGAGAGTGAGTGTGTGTGTGTGTGAGAGTGAGTTCGTGTGAGTGTGAGAGTGAGTGCGTGTGAGTGAAAGTGAGTGTGTGAGAGAGAAAGAGTGTGTGTGTGTGAGCGTGTGTGTGCGAGTGTGTGTGTGCGAGTGAAAGAATGTGTGTGTGTGAGAGTGTGTGTGTGTGAGTGAAAGTAAATGTGTGTGTGTGTGTGAGAGTGAACGTGTGTGTGTGTGAAAGTGAGTGTGTGTGTGTGTGAGAGAGTGAAAGAATGTGTGTGTGTGTGAGAGAGAGTGTGTGTGTGTGTGTGTATGTGAGAGTGTGTGTGTGTGTGTGTGCGTGTGCATGTGTGTGTGTAGTATGCCAGTAATTAATGAGTGCAATTATTATAACTCTGAGGAGGAACAGTGTGTCTCAATGAGAAACAGATGCGGGGAAAGGTCAGTCACTCACTAACACACACACACACACTCACACACACACACACACATGGCGCCTGTAAATAATAACTTACGAGCTCACAAGCACGACTGTTACTATAAAAGCCTCGCGCTGCATTAGCGGCCACGCGGCTGACAGGAGTGTGACGGAGTGAGAGACGTCAGGCAAACAGACAAAACACATTTACTCCAACAAAAAGCACTAGCAAAAAAAAGAAATACCATGTTTTTTGTATATACGGTATATTTTTTGTATATATATTTGTTATTATAAGGTAATAACTGAAATATTATTGAATAATACTAATAACAATAATACAATTATTATATTATAATATGATAAATATTATGATTTTATATATATATAATTAATATATTATAATAATTAAAACATTTAATGTTTTAATTGTTATTGTTTTTATTATTATCATTATTGACAATAATATTCTAAATAATAAGGCTATACATATTATAATAATTATATGTATATGCATATATACAATTATTACATTACAATGTTATAATATAATGTTATAAATATTAAATGTAATAATTTTAACATGATTTAATAATATTATATAAAATATTCTTATTAAAACACATTCTTCTTATTATTTACATATACAGTATATATATAAAAATAATAAATGTAATGTAAACATTATTTATTAATAATAATAATAAAGATATTATTATATTATAAATATAACATACAATATTAAAATAGGTTTCATGTATATCGTGTCTTACAGTAGTGATAATAAAGGGTTTCACGTGTCTATCAGTCTCATCTGCACTGCTGTACAGATCCAGCTGGAATTACGGAGGATATGCGGGCCCTGATTTCCCTTCTTTTTTTTTCTTTTGTAAAACAAACAGAGCAAACTGGCATGAAAACAACATTCTGCGCAGAGCGACTCTTATCAGATCTGCACCTGAACTGGAAACGAGCAGAAACGAGCTCTCGACGACACGCGAGGCGTCTCCTTCTGCTCTCCGACGGCCGCTTGACCTGTACGGGACAGTCCCATCACATGTGTTCATGTGGCAGCTGACAAATAATATAGACTACCTTTTTAAATTTACATTTTAAGTTAAAATGTATATGAATTTTTATTTCATTTAAAATGAGGTGTTAGAAATTATTTTAAAAGTACAAATATTCCATGCATTCTCTCAGTTAATATGAGCTCATAAAAATGCATTTATAATAATTGCACAAGAATCAGAAAAATGCTGTTTAAAATAGTTTTAGATGGAATACAGCATGACCAAAACCATTTCATATCAACTAACTACCCAACATACACATCAACCATACTGCAATTTCATTGTAAACACACACCATCACACACGCACTCTCACACACAAACACTCACACACACACATACACTTACACAGACACTCTCAAACACTCACTCTCACACACACACACACTTACACACACACTCTCTCATACACACACACACTCACTCTCACACACACGCTCACACACACTTACACACACTCTCACACACACACACACACACTCTCTCACACACACACTCACTCTCACACACACACACTCTCTCACACACATACACTTACACAGACACTCTCAAACACTCACT
>CM077205.1:1208390-1220890 GCA_039654625.1 Rhinogobio ventralis | reverse complement strand
TCTCCATTTGCTCTCCATCAGCCAAAACAAACCCGAGCTATGAACGAGTTCTCGTTTATTTTGATAATTTTATCCTATGGAAAATGAAGATTAATTGGAATATAGAAACTTGCTGAGCTGGTTTAAAGTGATTCATTTTTTCTGAGGCTAAACGTCAAGATGACATGAAGTGAAAGGTAGAATGAGTTAATAAACAGGTCCCACCGTCTAAACCTCAAACAATTCCTCTCATTCATTGACAAGACGATCGTTTGCAGAACTTCATGATATCAATAATGTGCAGATCTGAAACACTCATGATTACAATACACCGATAGTCTTCATCAGGGACAATGGCTGCTTGTAAAGCTCAATTGTCTGACAGTTTCGTAACATAATCCAGCCTCTGATTTGAAAGCGACACTGCAATCAGTGCGGATCCTTTCTGAGCTCTCGTCTTTCACAGATGCAGAAAGCCCAAAAATCAGAGAAAGAGTTATTAACCGTTTTATTCAGATCTCACACCAAACACAGAGGTGTGGTGAGAGACAACAGTCGTGGTTTGGAGGTCAGTGCCAGCAACGCTTCATTATTTAAACATTCATACATTTGCTTATGTTCTGCTCAAACATGATGATCCTGTAATCACCCCCATGTCGTTCCAAACCTCGATGACTTTATTTCCTCAGTGGAACACAAAAGGAGAAGTTCAGCAGAATGTTCACGCTGCTCTTTTTTGGAGCAAAGTCACTGTGATAAACATCTGCTTTTGTTCTAGAGCAGAAAGAAAGTTAATGACAGAATCGTCATGTTGCTCAAGGTTCTTTAGGTTCTTTATTGCCAGAAGAACCATTAACATCCTTCGAACATTTCCATTGGACAAAAGCTTCTTTATAGCATAAACGTTTTTTGAATTTTTAAAATGTTCTTTTATTTAAGATATGGATGCACGATATATTGGTTCCCATATCGGGATCGGCCGATATACAGTCAAACCAGAAATGATTCAGACACAAGATATTATTTTTACTAGTGTGTGCAGGACACTATAGTTCATTTCTGTAAGTGAGGAGAGCAAAATAAAGTCAACTGTGACGCATTATACCCAAGCATTCGTCATACAGTGACTACCAGTAAAAATTTGACCGGTCCATGTTTTCCTGAAGTGTGTGTTCTTTAATTGCTAATGTGACCTTTGACCCCACAGACTGAACTAATGAAGCATTGCTTGAGCTAAACTGGTGTTATCTAAATCTGATTGGTTCACCATTTTCTAAACTATAGCGAATAAACTGTGATAATGTTGACATTTTGGTTTGACTGTATGTTAATTTTTAATGTTATCGTTATCGGCCCGATAAGAAAATTTGACCGAAATATTATAATAAATAATGTATTATTTCCTTCAGCTGAGAAACTTCAGATGTGCACTGTTCACCATCATGGGTTTGATTTGCTTGAAATATGATTGGACTCACTTCAAAAAGGAGCATGTGCAGCGCAAGTCTGTCATATAGGACAACAAATTATGTGATACCTTTGTTTTTGTAATCAGACTCTCAAAAATGATAAAAAATTGGGATTTACACTCTAAAAAATGCTGGGTTGTTTCAACCTATATTTGGGTAAAATATGGACAACTGTTGGTTTACATTTTTAAATGTTTTTTTTTGGTTTGGGTTTGTCCATATTTGTCCCAAATATAGGTTGAAACAACCCAGCATTTTTTAGAGTGTAGATTTATCTGACAATATATGGGTTATCGGCTTTCCAATATAAAGAATTATTGGTTATCGGTATCAATACCAACATTTCCATATCGGTGTATCCCTAATTTAAACATTTTTTAAAAATCAATGAAAGGTCCTTTGGGGAACCAAAAATGGTTCTTCTATGGCATCACAGCGGAAACACCCTTTAGTGAAAACTTTCTTTTTAAGAGTGTGGGGTGAATTATTTCTTTAAAGAAAGAAAGGAAGAAAGAAAAGCGCTACATAAAAGTGTGTTTGGGACATTGATTTTAATGGTGAGACTTTTGTTCTCGTAATCAGGCTCTCAAAAATGATATAAAAATTTGGATTTAGATTTTTTGGTCAATATATCGGTTCTCGGCTTCCAAATATAAAGAATTATCGGTTATCGGTATTGATATCGGTATCGGAATTTTGGAATACCAAAATTTTCATATTGGTGAATCTTCATGTTGGTTACACTTTATTTTAAGGTGACGTAGTTACATTGTACTTACTCAGTTAAGTACTGAGTAATATTAATTAACTACATGTGCTTACTATAGAGTTAGGGTTTGGTTTAGGGTTAGTTACTTGTAATTATGCATAATTTACTGTTATTACTATAGTAAATTCATGTAGTAACGTGTAACAACGTCACCTTAAATTAAAGTGTTAGTAAAAGGTTCTTTAGAGAACCAAAAATGGTTCCTCTATGGCATCACTGCAAAAAAGATTTAGATTTTTTGGCCAATATATGGGTTATCGGCTTTTAAATATAAAGAATTATCGGTTATCGGTATCAATATCATATCGGTGCATCTCTAATTTAAAAGAAATGTTAAAAATGACTGAAAGGTTCTTTGTGGAACCAAAAATGGATCTTCTATGGCATCACTCTTTTTGGAATTAAAAGAGGTGAATTATTTCTTTAAAGAAAGAAAGAAAGCAAGGCGAATAATGCGAATCCAGCAGACACATGCACTGTAAGAGTTGAGAAGACGCGCAGCATCAGTCCTGAGCTTTATTCTGTCTCTCTTGTCCTTCATGAATGAAAGAGGGAAAGAAAATAGGAAGGAGGAAAAGCCTGAGGGGCATAAAAGAGGGACGGGGGTATTTAGCGGGTTTTACCCTCTCTGACTCCTTCCTTCCCTGCGCGGGTCTCTGTGCCGCTCGGGCCGCTGACTGGATGGACAGCTGCTATTAAAAGTTGATTGTTTCAGGTTCACAGAGTGTGAAAGGGTGTTATTGGGGTCTGCGATCCCCGTGAGGGTGGTCTCCGCGCCGCAGAGAGGGCGAGAGGGGGAGGCAAAGGAAAGTGTCACGTGACACGAGTCTCGCTGCGCAGCCCCAAAAAGGAATCTGGCGGAAAAACACACCACTTGTTGCCGCCTGCCTGCCTGGATTCTGCCTTGGCCGGCTTTAGTGAACGCCGTCTCTCACACACTTGGATTCACACAGTAAAACACAGCAAGGAACATCCCACCCACATACACACACACACCTATTTAGACTAAACAGACAAAAACTGCAGTCCGAAAGACCCTTACACTCAGGCTACATCTCCTCTTAAAAATAAAGGTTCTTCATTGGCATTGATGGAACATTTAACATCTACGGAATCTTTCCATCCCACAAAAGTTTCTTTAGATGATTAAAACACACACACACACACATGGTTGTTTTAAGAACTGATCACTGAAAGGTGCTTTAGAGAAACCAAAAACGGTTCTTCAATTGCATCGGTCAAGCGCATCCATCTATAGCGCACGTTTGTAGAAGAACAATGGAAATCTGAGATATTAAAAAACAATACGCACATTTAGTCACTGTAAACCTGAATAAGCTGGCAAAACTCAATTTTCTTTTTAAAGTTTAAGTGAGCAGAACTTGCAGATTTATATTATATACTCATACATTTTGAATCGCTCTGAACTTGAAATATTTGAGTAGGTTCATACATTTAACCTAAAAATATCATGTAATCTCACATTTTTAGTATGGAAACTTGCCTCGTTTAACTAGCTAATTCAATAAATGCCACCTTGCTCATTGGTTACACAATGCTTTGGTAGCATTAGCATAGCACTCGCTGAATGAGGACAGCAATATAATACATTTATCATAAATCTGTTCTCAAACTAAACTCATGATCCACTCGTCACCAAACCAACATAACTCTTCTAAAATAGCATAACTACTAGCATAACATGAAACACTACTACATCTCCCACAGCAGAGTGGTCAACTACTGTTGTTTTTATTGTGCTTTATAAATATATATATTTTTTTATTTGATTATATGTACTTGTACAGTGTTGTTAAAGAGAAATGCTATTTTGTATCTTCATATTATATTCCAGCAAAGATGGCAGAATATTTACTCGCATTTGCTGCATCAAAATATGAGGGTAATTGCGCTTACACCATACAGAATAATGATTAAGTGCGACCTGGGCTTTCTATTAAAGGGATAGCGCACCCAAAAATTAGATTTTTGTACTTACCCTCAAGTTGTTCCAAACCTGTATGAGTTTCCTCCTATTGAACACAAAAGAAGATATTTTGCCGACGGCACCCATTGACTTCCATAGTCGTAAAGAAAACTCATACAGGTTTGGAACAACAACATTTTATAAAGGAAGACAATTTTCATTTTTGGGTGTACTATCCCTTTAAGTGCTGAGATATTTTGACAATAAAATGACACACTGGAAACCCTACACTGTGAAAAATTATATGATCAATAAGTTGTCACAACATATGTTTTTTACATTGTTTTAACTCATCAAAATATGTTAATACAAGGTTCAACTCATTTTAGCGTAAAAGTCAGTTTAACGTAATTTAAGTTGAAATGACTTAAACATCCAAGTTGACTGTAGTTAAAAATTCCAGGCTGCAACTTTTTTTTTTACAGTGTAACGCTTAAATAACGCTTAAATAATTAATTGTTTTGAGTAGAGCCAACTCAAATGAAACAAATTAACTTTCATGAGTATTTAGAACTTTCTCTTCTGAGTTCTCAAAACTGACACATTTGAAGTAATCTGAAAAGTTTCATTGTTTTGAGTTTTATGAACTTGTTTCTTTTAATTTAGACTAACTCAAATTTAACCAAAACTGGGCTGGGGTTTCTATTTCCCAGCATGCTTTGCCATGACACTCAAAAGAGACAGTAAATGCTAAAATCAAGTGTTATATTATGTTTTTTTTGTGCAAGATTAACGTTAATTGGGAGATTTAGTAGTGTTTCATGTTTAGTTATGCTAGTTTAGAAGAGTTATGTTGGTTTGGTGACGAGTGGATCATGAGTTTAGTTTGAGAACAGATTTATGATAAATGTATTATATTGCTGTCCTCATTCAGCGAGTGCTATGCTAATGCTACCAAAGCATTGTGTAACCAATTTATTGAATTAGCTAGTTAAACGAGACAAGTTTCCATACTAAAAATGTTTAAGTTAAATGTATGAGCTTACTCAAATATTTCAAGTTCAGAGCGATTAAAATGCATGAGTACAAAATATAAATCTGCAAGTTCTGCTCACTTAAACTTAACATTTCTTAACTTAAAAATTTGGAGGCAACTGACTGCCACAATTTTTTTGAGTTTTGCCAACTTATTCGGGTTTACATTGTTATTGTGGCCGAAATGGCAACTGTGCATCAATATTTTAGTGCATTTCACAACCTTATTGTGGGTGTTTAGTTAATAAGATACCATGCACAGTGATGCAACTCTTCATTTGACATACATACAATCCTATTTTTCAGATGCATAAGACAAAGCCATGCATTGCTAACTTAAGTTGGTTAATTTGATTAAAAAAAGGCAATGGTTCTAATTTTCCTCAAATCACAGAATCCTCTAAACTAAATTATATATGCATAAACAATTTAAATAACCATATAAATAGCACAGTAATGTAACGTTGCTACCTTAAAGCAATGTAAAACATATGTTGTCATAACTTATTGTATATACAGAAGAGCAAATTGTGGCCGAAATGCAATTTGCATGGCAAACTGTGAGATTACATGATATTTTTACTCAAGTCTACTCAAATATTTCAAGTTCAGAGCCATTAAAATGCTTGAGTACAAAATAAAAATCTGCAAGTTCTGCTCACTTAAACTTATTCAGGTTTACAGTGCAGAAGAAAAGCTTTATTATGTCAAGTTTTTGCACACATTTTTTTAAAGTAAATTTCACAACTCTACTTAACTAAGTTAAGTAAAATGAACAAAGAAAATAAGTAATTTTAACTTGGCCAGTAAAAGGTTGAGCTATTTCAACTCAGTTGAAGTTTCCTTTGCAATACATTTTACAAACAAAAATATAACACTGAATTAAACCACACTTTTAAAGTGTATGCTTTACTTAGAAATATCTAAGTAAATAACACAATAGATATTGTGTAGATACCATATCCACATTATAGAAGTAACGTGGCACCTGAACACAGACACTCAATACTTCAGTATGAATGTGTCATTTTGAGTAGAAATGGCAAGTTACTAAACCTAACAACAAAAGCAATGATAAAACACTGTAAACACAAAATCAACCTTATTAATTATTCAAACCCCGGTGCATGATGGGAACACCAGTATCAGAAAAGTTGAGTGGTTTTACTTAATTTTATAATGTTGATATTTACGCTTTAATTTCTACACGCTTGAATTGAATTTACTGACTTTTTTCATTCTTGCCTAACTTTTTCATGTAGAAATTACATTCGTTTTTTCTGTGGTATTTACTTCACCATAAAATCATTTTTATCAGTGCATGCACAGAAAGACGTTTTATCATTTTCCGATGTTTCAGTACGGATGAGAAACATTTGGAAAACACGGAGAGGTTCTCAAATTAAACCGATGTGTGTGAATCAGTTATTGAAGCAATTAGTCCTGGACCTTCACGTGAGAAGTTCAGCCTCTGGTTCTCCACCCACATCTAAGCAAAAGGTGACGTACATGCATCGCGTCTTTAGCACTTCGGTGTGTAACATCTCAAGCCGTCTCCGAGGGAGGCTTCTGGCCAGATCTGTGCCGAGTGTGAGTATGCTAACGGAAGCCTTTTGGCTCTAACGCAGGTCCATCAAACACTAATGAGCTCGGGGGGAAGAGGAAGACACCCTGCAGAGTCTTTCTCACCTCAACACATCAACCTTGATTCGCTGACCTCCTCATGCGTCTAACTGCTCAAACCAGCCACATACAGCTTTCAGAAAGCCTCTACAGCTCAGAAAGGCGTGACAGAAGTAGATAGTTGACAAGATAACTGTAAAGAGCAAATAAAACTGATGGCATATCACAAAAACCAGCTTGACTGAGGCTTCCGGAGGTCAAACTCTGGTCAGAGAAATACTTAAAAGAAGCTTTTCCTAATCACATAATGGAGTGACATACCAGTAACTAATGCATGATCATTTGTTGTATACTTCTCTTTAACAGTAAAAACGTTAATGTTAATCACAAAAACACAGAGAGAAATGGGCCGTTATGACATCAGCCCCTCATTATTACATAGATTTTCACACGGCAATTACACAGATTTATGAAGATTATGTCTGTTTCTTCCCCGATTTTAAACTTTCACAGCCTCTTTTCTCCCTTGATCTCACATAATATGTAGTTTGTGACCACAATCAAATGCCACAGCTACAAAATACAAAACCCCCCATCCCGGATAAATACAAAATGCATATATACAGTCAAACCAGAAATGATTCGGACACAAGATATTATTTTTACTAGTGTGTGCAGGACACTATAGTTCGTTTCTGTAAGTGAGGAGAGCAAAATAAAGTCAACTGTGACGCATTATACCCAAGCATTCGTCATACAGTGACTACCAGTAAAATTTGACCGGTCCATGTTTTCCTGAAGTGTGTGTTCTTTAATTGCTAATGTGACCTTTGACCCCACAGACTGAACTAATGAAGCATTGCTTGAGCTAAACTGGTGTTATCTAAATCTGATTGGTTGATTGTAATCCATTACATCCCTTTCTATTAAAGTTATCTGACATGATCAAGATGAGTTTGTTCTGACAAAGGTCTTGCCATATTTCACCATTTTCTAAACTATAGCGATGAAACTGTGATAATGTGAGAAAAGTGTATGAATAAATTTTGCTTTGACAGTATGTGCATATATATATATATACACACTTAAAAGTGGACACACCCAGCAATTGGGTTGTTTTAACCCAGCGGTCGGGTTAAATGTTTGCCGAACATGCTGGGTAGTTTTATTTAACTCAACTATTGTTTAGTAATGACTGTGTTGCTTGCTTAAAATGAACCCAGAGTATGTTGGAAATTAACATTTATTAATCTGTTTAATACGTTTAATGAATAATAATGAAACTTGCTTATTAATAAATGATTTTTAATTTCCTTTGGGTTCATTTTAAGCCAGCCACACAGTCATTACTAAACAATAGTTGGATTAAATAAAACTATCTAGCATGTTGGGCAAACAGTTAACCCAACCACTGGGTTTGTCCATTTTCAACCCAACCTGGGTTGTTTTTAACCCAGCATTTTTAGAGTGTATATATAGTATATGAAAACTGTATGTAGCCTAGGGGCTGTAGAAATTAAATATAATGAAATGATTTTTTTGTTGGTTGTCGTTTTGCACGAAGACCTCCCGTTAGAAGACACGTAGTCAGAGGCTTCAGGTTAGATAGACACATTTGGTAAAGATATTCGGCATTTCCCGTTACGAGAAACAGCTGTTGAGATTCGGCCTGTGGAAGAACAGACTGACCTCCACACTGGAACGACCAGGAAACTATCACAACTATCACATCAAATGACATGCACAAGAGATCCAAATGAAACCTTAAGGCATGCATGGAAAAGAGTTGTGTACAGCCACCGAGACCACCAACACACTGAAGCAAGAGCCCCGAGAGACCACCGTCATGCACACTTCACGAGCAGTCCAACAAACCCAGCAGAATTCACTGCTTATCACTGACAATAAAGACGTGCGGAAAACTTCTGTGCTCCTGGTTAATAAGCTTTAGCCTCTTCTGTGTGACTTAAATACTCTTGTGTTCAGCATTACTCAAGAGCCCCTCAGCAGATGAGTGTGTAATAGACACACATGTTTGGATTGTTAATCAATACGCAAACATTCCACTTGATTAACACTCGCGCGCACGCACTGATACAGTGTAACATTAAAGTTCTCACTCGCACTGATACAATGTAACGTTCTGTGCATTAAATACACATTCTGCGTGTGTGTGTGTTTACTGTGAAGGAACAGCGCGTTACCTTTGAGGACTGGATCCTGCCTTCATCAGTCTGTGTGGCCTCACTGTGATCCCAGCAAACTCCACTTTTCCCTGGAAAACTTGGAGCTGAAAGCCGAGCGCGTCCCGATGGGGGTTCGAGAATTTCCAATAAAGCCCCTCTTTCTCCTCACACACACACACACAGATGCAGATGCAGATAGGAGCTCTAAACTCTCCTCTTCATATATATATATTTATGTGTGTGTGTGTGTGTGTGAATATTCTCCGCTTCAGTCTCACGTGAACACACACTCCACAGAACTTTTCTCTAAAGTTCGATTTTAGGAAAGACATTCCATATTCGGTGCCGCCGGTCCCGTGAGCCCAAAGTTGCAGCGGCAGCGCGAGAATGCGAGACCTCCCCCTCCCCTCTCCCTCCCTCTCTCTCTCCCTCCCTCTCTCTCTCTCTCTCTCTCTCCCTCCCTCTCTCTCTCTCTCTCCCTCTCTCTCCCTCAGACTCCGTGGACCACCCCGAAACAGGAAGTTCACTTTTTGTTTTTCTTGAGGGGAAAAAAGAGAAAGCCCTGCTGGACAGCGTCATTCCTACAGCATCAGTAACTCCTACAATAATAGTAATAATAATAAAGTACTGCTATTTAGCCTGTTTTATAAATCAAATTAATTCACACTGGATCTGTTACAGAGGGTTCTCTTAAAATTATTAAGTCTAATGTGTGCGCTCTGAACAAAATAAGCAGCACTAATAGCCCACGAACCACTGTATTCAAAATGCAAACACTGTTCCTTTAAGTTCTGTTTTACGCGGCGCACCGCAAAACCCGGAGCGGAGCACAAACTTCCGCAGGATTGAGTTTGGGTTCGGAGGGGTGGGGATGTGTGATAAAAGTAACCAGGCAGAGCTATATCCACATGTCTTTTCAAAGCACAAAGAAAGAAATTAAGAAATCCTTACATCGATTATGCAATCATGTTCATAGTAGGCTAAGCGCTAATTTGCCAGAAACGCGTTTTTATGAAATTTCACAACATTGTATTTTCTTCGGAAATCTAACAATCGAATCAAAATTAAATCACTGAATTGAGAAAAATCAATTATATAAATCGATTATATAGGATTGGAATAATTTTCATAGTAGCCTAAGCGCTAATTTGCCAAAACAGTAAAACGTTTTTACGACATTTCCCAATGTTGCATTTTGTTCGGAGTCTAATATAATCTAATCAAAATTAAATCACTGAATAAGAATTTCAATGTATGGATTAAGACATTTATAAATCGATAATATAGGATTGGAATAATTTTCATAGTAGCCACTAGCCTAAGCGCTAATTTGCCAGAACGTGTAAAACGGTAAAACGTTTTTACGGAATTTCACAACGTTGCATTTGCATCTAATATAATCGATTCAAAATTAAATCACTCATTAAAAAATTCAATGTATGGATTTAGAAACATATAAATCTATTATAGCCTATAGGCTAGGCATAATTTTCATAAATGCGCTAATTTGCCAGAACGTGTAAAACGTTTTTGCGAAATTTCACAATGTTGCATTTTGTTCGGAAATAATCGATTCAAAATTAAATCACTGAATAAGAATTTCAATGTATGGATTAAGAAATGTATAAATCGATTATATAGGCTAGGCATAATTTTCATAGTAGGCTAAGCGCTAATTTGCCAGAAGGTGTAAAACGCGTTTTTATGAAATTTCACAACGTTGCATTTTCTTCGGAAATCTAACAATTGAATCAAAATTAAATCACTGAATTGAGAAAAATCAATTATAAAAATCGATTATATAGGATTGGAATAATTTTCATAGTAGCCTAAGCGCTAATTTGCCAAAACAGTAAAACGTTTTTACGACATTTCCCAATGTTGCATTTTGTTCGGAGTCTAATATAATCTAATCAAAATTAAATCACTGAATAAGAATTTCAATGTATGGATTAAGACATTTATAAATCGATAATATAGGATTGGAATAATTTTCATAGTAGCCACTAGCCTAAGCGCTAATTTGCCAGAACGTGTAAAACGGTAAAACGTTTTTACGGAATTTCACAACGTTGCATTTGCATCTAATATAATCGATTCAAAATTAAATCACTCATTAAAAAATGCTATGTATGGATTTAGAAACGTATAAATCTATTATAGCCTATAGGCTAGGCATCATTTTCATAAATGCGCTAATTTGCCAGAACGTGTAAAACATTTTTGCGAAATTTCACAATGTTGCATTTTGTTCGGAAATAATCGAATCAAAATTAAATCACTGAATAAGAATTTCAATGTATGGATTAAGAAATGTATAAATCGATTATATAGGCTAGGCATCATTTTCATAGGAAGCGCTAATTTGCCTGAATGTGTAAAAAGGAAAACGTTTTTACGACATTTCACAACATTGCATTTTTTCTTCAAAATCTAACACAATCTTATTCAAATTAAATCACTGAATAAAAAATTCAATGTATGATTAAGAAATGTATAAATTGGTTATATTGGCTAGGAATAATTAAGATAGTAGCCTAAGTGCTAATGTGCTACGTAAAACGTTTTTACGAAATTTCACATTTTGTTCGTAATCTAATATAATTTAATTAAAATCAAACGTTTTGGAAACATAAAAATACCTTTTAGCCTAGTAGATGTAGTGGAATATAGCCTGGTCACATGAGTCACAGTTTTTATGGTCACGTGGTTCCTACAAGTTTGCAAGGGGGCGCGCTGACAACACCATAACAATCGTGGAAATACGCTTCATAAAGCTAAAATTTCAGGTCTATTCAGTGCACATTCAGTCCTTTGAGAGGGTTTGTAGGGTTTGTTGGTTAATAAGGGCTGCCTGAAAGCACAAACTGAGTTCTGTGTGTCCGGTTACAGGTGAGTTTGTGCTGTAATCCACTAACAAAGCGCTGACCTTAAGCGGCAAGACTATCGGCATTTTGCCAAGGTCTTAACCAACCACCATCCACACAAACCAAACCAGCAGCTGTTCCTCCTGGCAATCTGTAGCACTTTCCTTAGGATAGTAAAGTTTGTCCTGGAAGTGCAACATAATCTCATCAATCACATTTACCTTATAAAACCAACCAAAAGAGAAAAAAACTATCATTTGAATTAATATAATGAACTAGGTCCATAGCCTATTTGTTTGCATACATTCTAACTTATTTTCATTACACCATACAAATGTATTCATCATTGTCATTATTTCATTAGATTATTTTACTATTATTTATGGCATTTTATATTCATATTTTATTTACCCATTTTAATATAATATCTAAGTATTTAGGCCTACTTATTCCTTGGAGTGACGGGAGAACAGCACATGCATGCGAACTGGGCTTATATTTAATAAAGAAGTTTGAAATTTATATTGCAATTTAACCAGCTTTATTATTATTTTAGTCACGTCAGTCGGCGAGCAAATGTCTCGAGCTTAACTTTGTAGCCTATATAACGATCAGGCATAACATTATGACCACTGTCAGGGTAAG
>CM077205.1:1183390-1203390 GCA_039654625.1 Rhinogobio ventralis | reverse complement strand
CACAGCACACACAGCTCTGCATAAAAGGACGCTTTCACCCGTCTGTTCCATCCCGTCTGCACACACACCCACACACACACACCGCTGAGGAGAGATGCATGCGCAAGAGCAGAGGCAGGTAAGCATGCACAATTATACATCTACACTCTTAAGCACTCTTTATTATACTTTGCTTTATTTGTGTTTGTTTAGAGTGAATTTCTTTTTATGCACAAATTCACTGCATGCATCGCATTATCTCCTTAAAGTTGCAAATGTGTGCAACATATGCATCTTAGAAATATGTGCATTCATAAATTCACTAGGAGAAGAGATTGAAGTTTCATTAGAATAGCCTTTTAGGTAGAATATTTTACCTTAATATGTGCAAAGCAAAACTCTTTTTCTAATAGAATGATCATGCATGCATCTCATTATCTCAGTTTAGCCTTAAAGTTGCAAATGTGTGCAAACCTATATAACACATCTCTGAAATGTGTGCATTGTTCATCATTTCCTAAGCAGAAGAGATTGAATTGAAGTTTCATTAGAATATGAGGATTAACAACTTCTGTCAGTGATGTCGGACTATGTTGGTGCATTTTTTTTATGAGAAGTTTTTGGTAACGCTTTAGATTACAGCCCGGAAAGTACTGCGTAAGTAAAACGAATTTACAGCGTAACTTTCTGTAATTATAGTGTAACTATAAAGTAAGTACGTGTAGGTATAAGGGAACACTATATAATTTTGGGGAATAAAGGGGTAACTATCAGGAAAATTAACAAATTATTTATACTGTAAGTATTTTAATTAAGGGGTAATTATCCATGTAGTTACAGGGTAAGTATGAAAGGCTGTAAATTAAAGTAGTGTTTGTTCCCCTCTTGTTTTATGTAGTTACAGGGTAAGTAAAAAACACGTACAAAATCTGATATCACTCGGAAACGTTTATTTGAAAAACAACTTTCAAAACAGATTTACGACACTTCTTATTCATTTATTAATTTTTTTTAAATAAACTTTTCATTTCAAATAATAACGTCCTGACAGAAAGAGGCACGTTTTGTCCCTTTTTTGTTTCTCTTGCTTGGCTCCTCTTGTTCCTCTTCTTCTTTTTCGTTAGTCTACAGTTTAAAAAATATTAAATATTGGTATTTTTCTTATCGTTTCACTTCAGGAGACATTGGTTCATCCATTGGGATCGTATGGATTACTGTAGTTATTGCTGTATGTGCTGTTTGATGCTTCAACTTTTAGGAACCCAAATGAGTTTTCATTAGCAGAGATTATTTATTTTTCTGTGTTCATCTGAAGAAAGAAAGTCGTATACGTCTCGGATGGCATGAGGGTAAAAGATGAGTAAATGGTGAGGACATTTCTGGGTGTACTGTATTTTCTTTTAATACATAATACAGCATAGCTGGAGACATGGGATTCCTTCTTAAAATTCATCTGTGGCAAGAACAAAAAAGAAGAGGAACAAGAGGAGCCAAGCAAGAGAAACCGGTAAGTGTTGTAAATCTGTTTTGAAAGTTGTTTTAAAGATTTCCGAGTGATATCAGATTGTGTACGTATTTTTATTGTACTTACCCTGTAACTACATGAAACAAGAGGGGAACAAACACCACTTTAATTTACATCCCGTAGATTCACACTTACCCTGGAACTACATGGATAATTACCCCTTAATTAAAAAAATACTTACAGTATAAATGATGTGTTAATTTTCCTGATAGTTACCCCTTTATTCCCCAAATATTACATATTGTTCCCTTATACCTACACATACATACTTTATAGTTACACTATAATTACAGAAAGTTACGCAGTAAATACGCTTTACTTACGCCGTACTTTCCGGGCTGTAATCTAAAGCATTACCACGTTTTTTTTATAATAATTCAGCGTTTTGAACGAATCAGTTGAGTCAAAGATTCATAATCACTGCCTCATTCCTGAACGAATCGTTTGAATGAACGACTCAATGACTCACTCGTTCAGACGGTCACCTGCCGCCACCTACTGGCGGTTTAGTTTCGTGTTTAAAAGTATTATTCTTTCCAACATTTCTTATTTGTATATATTAAAAAAAATATTTAAAACAATCTCATAACATTATTTAATGCAGTTGTAATTTTTCAGTGTAAATTATTTAATTTGATTGGTAATTTATTGATCATATTTAAGAATAAAATGAAAGATGAAGCATATATTAAAAAGGATTAGAGGGGAAATGCCCTTCATAAATATGCAGATTTAAATATGTCAAAGCTGATGAGAATGTATAATTATATTTACGATTTTTTTTCTGGACAAGCAAATGTTTTACTCGGACAAGTGAATGACAGATTTACTGGTTCAAAGGTCAAGCACATGAAAAGGCTTAATGTGGAGCCCTGCATTATCTCAATTTAGCCTTAAAGTTGCAAGTGTGTGCAACATATGTATCTTTGAAATATTTAGAAATGTGTGCATTGCTCATAAATTCATGTGATTCAAGTGAAGATTTACAGTGATGTCTGATTATGTTGGTGCATTTTTTATGAGAAGCTCTAAAAAATAATAATTCTTCAGACAGCTCAGACATTTTATTCCTTGTGTTGGCAATGAAATTCTCCTCCACCAGAGGTCAGTGCTGTTCAACAATCCTGCAGCCTTCGGTCAGTTTACAGTATACCAGGCATTAATGAATGAGGGAACACAGTAACAGTTTTGAATGAATGCATCAGTCACTATATTTTCACATTTATTCATATTTCATATATAGAATCCAAAGTTATATTGAGTTGTGTCTTATACCTTTGTCTGCTTCTTTCTTACAATGAAAAAAAGGGTGAAAAAACAGATTCATCAGCTGGATAGTGGATCTGATGGTGCTTTTGTATGATGAGCTGTTTTGGGTGAGTACACATTATGCATATTTATACTCATGTATACTTGCATTAATAATCAAAAGTTGTGCAAAAGTAGAAATTAAGAAGTTATGTTGTGTTTAAAGACAATGAAGCCTTTTTTTAAAGACTATTAGTACTTTATTTTTGCATTGTGACATTGGTTTATGACAATTAAACCACCCATTTTTTTTAATTTTAAGTATTTTTTTTTTTACTTAATTTTTTTCCCTTTAAATTATAATAAATAAATTAATTAATTAATTAAAGTATAGTTGCTGTATAGTTATTTATTGTGAGATTCCCCCATTTAGTTTGTTCTAGCTTGATTTTGGAAGAAACAAAACTCTCTCTCTCACACACTGTTGACCTACTAATATAAACACACTTTCTTCTCTGTAATCTGAAAGTGTCTGTAGCTTAAGCACCTTCCAAGGCGACCTGGTAGTTTCCATCCACAAGAATTAGGTCTGCACCGGGAAATTATGTGAGTGGACGGGGCTTTGAGCCAATGACGGTTTAGAGAGAATGAAAAGACCGGTGACATTAATTCCCTGACCTGTGCTGATGCTAGCTTACTCTAGATAAATGAACAGTGCTTGTCCTTTCTGAAAACACCCAACACTCTCTTCATCTCTTTGCACTTTCAGTCATATAGATAGATGCTTACGGTTATATCACAATGGTAGTGAAACAACTTAGTCTGAATTAGTTTTCAAACTTAACTTGTCATCATATTGCAGATTTAACACCTTTAAGCCAATCATCTTAATTTAATAAATCACATATTTATTTACTAAATTATAAATTAATGTAGCATTTTCAGCACATTGCCAGTAAGGGCTCTATGTCAGCCGTGACCGTTTTAAGTTGTGCTACCAACTGCGTATCGGCGCTTTTTACACGTAAAGACACGTTTTACACGATTACTATTGCTCATACTTTGGGTTCGAGATATTCCAAAACCACCAACCCTTGGATGCATAACTCATTCACACATTGGGCAGATGCTTTTATCCAAATGGACAGTGCAATCTCCTGGGATTCGAACCCATGACTTGCCATTATTAGCACTATGTTGACCATATTTGACCCATGACCAAAAAAAAACAGTCATAAGGGTCCATTTTTTGAAATTGAGATTTATACATCATCTGAAAGCTGAATAAATAATCTTTCCATTGATGTATGGTTTGTTAGGATATGACAATATTTGTCAACTATCTGGAATCTGAGGGTGCAAAAAAATCGAAATATTGAGAAAATCTCCTTTAAAGTTGTCCAAATGAAGTCCTTAGCAATGCATATTATTAATAATAATACATTTTTGATACATTTACGGTAGGAAATTTACTAAATATCTTCATGGAACATGATCTTAATATCCTAATGATTTTTGGCATAAAAGAAAAAGGGATCATTTTGACCCACACAATGTATTGTTGGCTATTGCCACAAATATACCCGTGAGACGCAGGACTGGTTTCGTGTTCCAGGGTCACAAATTAAGAATTAATTGTTAAGGATAGGCTGCTGATTAGTAAGTGATCGGATGCACCATTTTCACCTGCTGGACGATAAAAGATTCAAAGATATAAGTTGAGCCAGAAGGCTGGGATTGAGCTTGATCTCAAGCCAATTGAATCTGCAGTAATTTGTAATGTAAATGAATGGTTTTCTGTCAACCCATATATGCTTCTGCTGTACAGAAATAAGTTTTCAGGACTGGCAGCAACTATCATACATTCCCACAACTGCTTGGCTGGACAGAGAGGTTTCAGTGGGCCTTCAGCCAGACAGTAGATCCAAACCACACAAATGTTTCATCACTGATGTATGAGGCCTTGTTACTTATGTTGCAAAAAACCCCAATCATAAGTGTTTGTAATTGAATTATTTCGATCCTAGTAGTCATGCAGTTCCTCTGTTTGAGGTAGTTTTGCGTTGCCTCCTCTGGGGTCTCCAACTTGTTAGACACATTGGTGACTTTTGGCAGAGTTGTGGGATTTCACATGGAAAAAACCCATACAGTTTGTATGGGGTCAGACAAAGGCACATTCAAAGTCCTCCACCTATTTTCCCCAACCCCTTTGGCAAATGTTGTCGAGGGAGTTAACTGGTGGCAGCCTATCACTCTGCAGCCTTTTACAAGTTACCCTTTGAGGATAAGCAGGGTTGAGCCAGGACAGTACCTGGATTGGAGACCCTCCTAGAGAAAAAACTAAGGCACAGGACTGTGTCAGTCCAAGTGGCTTGGGATAGTGGCATCTTCCTTTGGATGAGATGTAAGATAGGGGACCTAACCAGTCTAGATGGATGCTCTACATTGGCAAACTTTATTCCGGTGGAAGAAGACCAACTTTGATCAACTGATCTGCTGTCTAAGGGTCTTTTCTATACTATAACCCCTGTGTTGTTACCTCGAGCCGTATCCAAACTTGCCAGAGACCATCAATAGCAGAATAAGGGTTGAGTTTTGGAAGCACGACAGGCTTGTATTTAGAGATGCAGAGAAAAATGAGAGTGGTTTTTCCACATTAGTAGTGAAACTAATGGTAATAGATCGCTGTACTTCTACACCAAGCAAGCAGAGGTTATGTAGACAGTAAATGTGTCAGTCCAAATGGCCCAGGATAGGGACATCTTTCTTTGGATAAAACTATGGACCTGACATTGGCAAACTTTATTCCATTGGGGATATGTGACAAGGGGTTGAAAGTCCTTCAGATTGAGTCTGAGATCTAAGATGCCCCAGTTTTAGTCAAATCACCTTTATTTATATAGCGCTTTATACAATACAGATTGTTTCAAAGCAGCTTCACAGTGATGCATTTTAGCTGTTGTTCAGGTGAAGTTAGTTGATTCAGTTCCGTTATAAAGATCATCAATTATTCAATTTAAGTTAAAGTTATTTTCATCTATGAATATAATGGTTGATTCAGTTCAGTTTTCATTCAACAGCGTCAGTTCAGTCAGATCAATAATATTGTTGAATATTAAGCGTTCTCAACTTCCCATTCTTCTTACGATGCAACAAGTACATCATGTGTTATAAGATATTGTCCCAGTTCCTGTTGACTTAATTTATGCAGCCTATCAATCATTTAACTGATTTGAATAATAGAAATCGATAATGTGCTATGTGTAGGCCAGGTTAAAGAGATGTGTTTTTAGTCTAGATTTAAACTGACAGAGTGTGTCTGCTTCCAGAACCGAAATAAGTCTTCTAATTCTTGACACTTCTTTAAATTGAAAGGCAATAAAACAGGTGCTGAAAAAGTCCACCAGAATAGCTGATGCATTAACCTCAAACCATCCTCTTTGTTGCCAGCAATGACCTGCATTTGATCTCTTCCTCGTTTCATTGCAATTGAATTGCATGTTCAGAAAAAACTTCATCCCCACTGTCCATGATACTAGATGCCCCAACTTTAGTACCAGAATAATGTCCGGAATAACTCTTCCAAAGCTTGGACGCGTCTATGAAACAGGTGCTGATAAAGTCCACCAGAATAGCTAGTGCACTAACCTCAAACCCTCCTCTTTGTTGTCAGCAATGACCCTTATTCTCTCTCTTCCTCGTTTCATTGCAATTGAATTGCATGGGTAAAAAAAATTCAACTACAGTGTCCAAGATACTAGATGCCCCAACCTTAGTACCGGAATAATGTCCAGAATAAGTCTTCCAAAGCTTGGACGCGTCATTAAATAGAAAGACTATGAAACAGGTGCTGATAAAGTCCACCAGAATAGCTGGTGCACTAATCTCAAACCCTCCTCTTTGTTGTCAGCAATGACCCTCATTCTCTCTCTTCCTCGTTTCATTGCAATTGAATTGCATGGGTAAAAAAAATTCAACTACAGTGTCCAAGATACTAGATGCCCCAACTTTAGTAGCGGAATAATGTACAGAATAAGTCTTCCAAAGCTTGGGCGCATCATTAAAATGAAATACAATAAACCAGGTGCTGATAAAGTCCACCAGAATAGTTGGTGCACTAACTTCAAACCATCCTCTTTGTTGCCAGCAATGACCCTCATTCTGTCTCTTCCTCGTTACATTGCAATTGAATTGCATGGGTAGAAAAAAAAAATGTCCCTAGTGTCCAAGATACTAGATGCCCCAACTTTAGTAGCGGAATAATGTCCAGAATAAGTCTTCCAAAGCTTGGACGCGTCATTAAATAGAAAGACTATGAAACAGGTGCTGATAAAGTCCACCAGAATAGCTGGTGCACTAATCTCAAACCCTCCTCTTTGTTGTCAGCAATGACCCTCATTCTCTCTCTTCCTCGTTTCATTGCAATTGAATTGCATGGGTAAAAAAAATTCAACTACAGTGTCCAAGATACTAGATGCCCCAACTTTAGTAGCGGAATAATGTACAGAATAAGTCTTCCAAAGCTTGGGCGCGTCATTAAAATGAAATACAATAAACCAGGTGCTGATAAAGTCCACCAGAATAGTAGGTGCACTAACTTCAAACCATCCTCTTTGTTGCCAGCAATGACCCTCATTCTCTCTCTTCCTCGTTACATTGCAATTGAATTGCATGGGTAAAAAAAATTCAACTACAGTGTCCAAGATACTAGATGCCCCAGCCTTAGTACCGGAATAATGTCCAGAATAAGTCTTCCAAAGCTTGGACGCGTCATTAAATAGAAAGACTATAAACCAGGTGCTGATAAAGTCCACCAGAATAGCTGGTGCACTAATCTCAAACCCTCCTCTTTGTTGTCAGCAATGACCCTCATTCTCTCTCTTCCTCGTTTCATTGCAATTGAATTGCATGGGTAAAAAAAATTTAACTACAGTGTCCAAGATACTAGATGCCCCAACTTTAGTAGCGGAATAATGTACAGAATAAGTCTTCCAAAGCTTGGGCGCGTCATTAAAATAAAATACAATAAACCAGGTTCTGATAAAGTCCACCAGAATAGTTGGTGCCCTAACCTCAAACCATCCTCTTTGTTGCCAGCAATGACCCTCATTCTGTCTCTTCCTCGTTACATTGCAATTGAATTGCATGGGTAGAAAAAAAATTGTCCCTAGTGTCCAAGATACTAGATGCCCCAACTTTAGTAGCGGAATAATGTCCAGAATAAGTCTTCTAAAGCTTGGGCGCGTCATTAAAATGAAATACAATAAACCAGGTGCTGATAAAGTCCACCAGAATAGCCTCAAACCTCATCCTCTTTGTTGCCAGCAATGACCCTCATTCTGTCTCTTTCTCGTTTCATTGCAATTGAATTGCATAGGTAGAAAAACTTTATCCCCAGTTTCCCTCATCTCACATTCTCTTTTGAATGAGCTTGTTCCCACAGCTTTCACCCAATATCACCATATTCTCTTGTCCTTCTGAAGTATCTTGGGATTGGGATAAACGATTAATCCTTGTAGGGTTTCAAACAATTTGTTACCTGTCCAAATCTTTCATCATTAAACAACGCCACCTGCCAGACTACGCCTTCTACAAACATTAGGTAAGGACTCCAAAATATTGTTTGTTGCCTAATGTACCTGTGTTTGTTTTCAGGGAGCACAATGTCCAAGGTTCCCAATGGGACATTCCCTCTAGATCATTACCCCAACTGGGGACTGATTCAATTCCCTATGTAGATGATGCAAGAAACTTCCATCCTCAAGTTTCTGTGTCAATTTGCAGGAACTCTTTGCTCAAACCCAATATAGTTTTGTTCTTGTTGATTGATATTCTGGGTTGTCTTCATTCAGCCGATGCTTGGACATCTTTACCAAAGGTACAATCTTCTCGTAGGAACCTGGGAGCAACACAACGGCAGTAGTTCAGAGTAGTTTGATCTTGCAGTCTTTAGGTGATGATACATGGGGCAACTTTTTGAGCAATATTGCCGAGAGATGTTGCACTTTCCAATTGGGAATGGGCAACAAATTTCTATCTGTCTAACTAACTGCCCCTTTTCAGTCACCACACCACTCCACGAAACACCTTATAAAGTTGATAGAACAGTGTATCAATAACTATACATGTTAAAAAATGGTTTTATTATCAGATGAACGGTTAGTTTTTACAGTTACGTAGATCAGAACTTTCCAGAGATGCTTTGAATTCTGTGTGATAGTGATTTTCTCACATTTGTGTGGTTTGGTGGGTAAAAATTACAGCAGAAATGTAGGAGTTTGCTAACCCTTCAAAGAGCAAGCCACCGTCCCGCAGGTTCCTCTTGCCCGATTGTTTCTGTACTAAGTGTGTACTGTAAGTTGCATCGGATAAACCTGTCTGCTGAATAAATGTCTGTTCATACAACTTGAAATGTAGGAATACCTTCAGATAAATCCTCAGGTGCCACCTGTTGTTTGTTTTAGGCATGACTACCTGAAAACGTTCTATGTTTTTTTGATGCAAAACTCACTTACTGTGTTGTTTCCTTCTCTCCAGAGTTGCATGTCAGAGCAAGAATTATGTTCAGCCAGAAGTTTAACAATCAAGGTCAAGAATCAAGGTTTGTCGGACAAACCAATTTGTTTAAAATAGTCCCAGAATACAAAAACATCTGATTGCTTTGTTGGTGCTATAATGCTATACGTTTAGTTAGTAACTCGTCTTCCCTCACTCATCTCATTGTGCTCCTATATGCAGCTTTATAGTCATAATTTAACCATAGAAGTCCTGAAAGTATGTTGAACGGGTTCTGAGAGCAGTGTATTGTCATCATACACCACTTTCTCTTTTTTCTGTTGTCTAAGGGTTTTTTCTTTACTATAACCTCACTTTCACTGTGTTGTTACATCGAGCCATATCTAAACCTGCCAGGGACCATCAATAGCAGAATAAGGGTCAAAATTATGCTAAATGATGTTCTTTGGGTTTTGGATGCATTACAGGCTTGTATTTAGAGATTCAGAGTAAATCTGAAAGCGGTGACACTTATGTTAATAGTTTGCTGTGCTACTACTACATCAAGTAAGCAGAGGTTATGTGGACAGTATATGTCAACTTAACAAATTTGAACATGCGTGTGTATCTGAGAGATGTGAATTTGTTCCTCTTGTGATAGAAAAATGAATTACATCAAATAGTTACTTGAGCTTGAAACAATGCCACCTAGTGGAAACTGGCGGGGTCTTCTTTTTATGATGCATAAGCCAGTATCTTTGAACTTTTGTTAAGCCCCGCCTTAAATTCGGTACTGACCAATCACACCTTAGTATCTGTTGCTATCCATTATTTGCTCTCTTTTCATTTTATTAACCATAACCAAGACGGAGGGTCATTTCATCTAAAATTAAGATTGTTTGGTAATTATAAAGAGTTTTATAGTCTTGTTGGTTGTCTGTTAATTTCGGGATTTCGTTCCAGTTCATTGTTCACACTGATGAGAGATAAAACTCACTGAGTGGCATATTTATGTCTGTCCATCCATCCATCCATTTCTATTTACTGTAATATATATATTTATCCATCCATCCATCTCTATCTAATATCTATCTTTTTATCCATCCATCATCCATCCATCCATCCACCCATCTCTATCTAATATCTATCTTTTTATCCATCCATCCATCCATCCATCCATCCACCCATCTCTATCTAATATCTATCTTTTTATCCATCCATCCATCCATCCACCCATCTCTATCTAATATCTATCTTTTTATCCATCCATCCATCATCCATCCATCCATCCACCCATATCTATCTAATATCTATCTTTTTATCCATCCATCATCCATCCATCCATCCACCCATCTCTATCTAATATATATCTTTTTATCCATCCATCCATCATCCATCCACCCATCTCTATCTAATATCTATATTTTTATCCATCCACCCATCCATCCATCCATCCATCATCCATCCATCCATCCATCCATCCATCCATCCACCCATCTCTATCTAATATCTATCTTTTTATCCATCCATCTCTATCTAATATCTATAATTTTATCCAATCATCATCCATCTATCCATCCACCCATCTCTATCTAATATCTATCTTTTTATCCATCCATCCATCTCTATCTAATATCTATCTTTTTATCCATCCATCCATCCATCTCTATCTAATATCTATCTTTTTATCCATCCATCCATCATCCATCATCCATCATCCATCCATCCATCTCTATCTAATATCTATATTTTTATCCATCCATCTATCCATCCACCCATCTCTATCTAATATCTATCTTTTTATCCATCCATCCATCATCCATCTATCATCCACCCATCTCTATCTAATATCTGTCTTTTTATCCATCCATCTCTATCTAATATCTATAATTTTATCCATCCATCATCCATCTATCCATCCACCCATCTCTATCTAATATCTATCTTTTTATCCATCCATCCATCATCCATCTATCCATCCACCCATCTCTATCTAATATCTATCTTTTTATCCATCCATCCATCATCCATCTATCATCCACCCATCTCTATCTAATATCTGTCTTTTTATCCATCCATCATCCATCTATCCATCCATCTATCCATCCATCCATCTCTATCTAATATCTATAATTTTATCCATCCATCATCCATCTATCCATCCATCTATCCATCCATCCATCTCTATCTAATATCTATCTTTTTATCCATCCATCATCCATCTATCCATCCATCCATCTCTATCTAATATCTATCTTTTTATCCATCCATCCATCTCTATCTAATATCTATCTTTTTATCCATCCATCCATCCATCTCTATCTATTCTCTATATTTTTATCCATCCATCATTCATCTATCCATCCACCCATCTCTATCTAATATCTATCTTTTTATCCATCCATCCATCCATCCATCTCTATCTAATATCTATATTTTTATCCATCCATCATCCATCTATCCACCCACCCATCTCTATCTAATATCTATCTTTTTATCCATCCACCCATCCACCCATCCATCCATCCACCCACCCATCTCTATCTAATATCTATCTTTTTATCCATCCATCCATCATCCATCCATCCATCCACCCATCTCTATCTAATATATATCTTTTTATCCATCCATCCATCATCCATCCATCCATCCATCCATCCATTCATCCACCCATCTCTATCTAATATATATCTTTTTATCCATCCATCATCCATCCATCCATCCACCCATCTCTATCTAATATCTATCTTTTTATCCATCCATCCATTATCCATCCATCCATCCATCCATCTCTATCTAATATCTATCTTTTTATCCATCCATCATCCATCCATCCATCCATCCATCTCTATCTAATATCTATATTTGTATCCATCCATCATCCATCCATCCATCCATCCATCCATCTCTATCTAATATCTATCTTTTTATCCATCCACCCATCCACCCACCCATCTCTATCTAATATCTATCTTTTTATCCATCCATCATCCATCAATCCATCCACCCATCTCTATCTAATATATATCTTTTTATCCATCCATCATCCATCCATCCATCCATCCATCCACCCATCTCTATCTAATATATATCTTTTTATCCATCCATCCATCATCCATCCATCCATCCATCCACCCACCCATCTCTATCTAATATATATCTTTTTATCCATCCATCCATCTCTATCTAATATCTGTCTTTTTATCCATCCATCATCCATCCATCCATCCATCCATCTCTATCTAATATCTATCTTTTTATCCATCCATCCATCCATCCATCTCTATCTAATATCTATCTTTTTATTCATCATCAATCCATCCATCCATCCATCCATCTCTATCTAATATCTATCTTTTTATCCATCCATCATCCATCCATCCATCCATCCACCCATCTCTATCTAATATCTATCTTTTTATCCATCCATCCATCCATCCATCTCTATCTAATATCTATCTTTTTATCCATCCATCATCCATCCATCCATCCACCCATCTCTATCTAATATATATCTTTTTATCCATGCATCATCCATCCATCCATCATCCATCCATCCACCCATCCACCCATCCACCCACCCATCTCTATCTAATATAATCTTTTTATCCATCCATCATCCATCCATCCATCCATCCACCCATCTCTATCTAATATATATCTTTTTATCCATCCATCCATCCATCCATCCATCCACCCACCCATCTCTATCTAATATATATC
This sequence comes from Rhinogobio ventralis, assembly GCA_039654625.1. Taxonomy (NCBI): domain Eukaryota; kingdom Metazoa; phylum Chordata; class Actinopteri; order Cypriniformes; family Gobionidae; genus Rhinogobio; species Rhinogobio ventralis. Next base: position 1,190,420 of record CM077205.1, on the reverse strand, counting down.
TTTTTATCCATCCATCCATCTCTATCTAATATCTGTCTTTTTATCCATCCATCATCCATCCATCCATCTCTATCTAATATCTATCTTTTTATCCATCCATCCATCCATCCACCCATCTCTATCTAATATCTATCTTTTTATTCATCATCAATCCATCCATCCATCCATCCATCCATCTCTATCTAATATCTATCTTTTTATCCATCCATCATCCATCTCTATCTAATATCTATCTTTTTATCCATCCATCCATCCATCCATCCATCTCTATCTAATATCTATCTTTTTATCCATCCATCCATCCATCCATCCATCTCTATCTAATATCTATCTTTTTATTCATCATCAATCCATCCATCCATCCATCCATCCATCCATCCATCCATCTCTATCTAATATCTATCTTTTTATCCATCCATCATCCATCCATCCATCCACCCATCTCTATCTAATATCTATCTTTTTATCCATCCATCCACCCATCTCTATCTAATATCTATCTTTTTATCCATCCATCATCCATCCACCCATCTCTATCTAATATCTATCTTTTTATCCATCCATCCATCCATCTCTATCTAATTTCTATCTTTTTATTCATCATCAATCAATCCATCCATCCATCCATCCATCCATCTCTATCTAATATCTATCTTTTTATCCATCCATCCATCCATCCATCCATCTCTATCTAATATCTATCTTTTTATCCATCCATCCATCCATCCATCCATCTCTATCTAATATCTATCTTTTTATCCATCCATCATCCATCCATCCATCCACCCATCTCTATCTAATATCTATCTTTTTATCCATCCATCCATCCATCCATCTCTATCTAATATCTATCTTTTTATTCATCATCAATCAATCCATCCATCCATCCATCCATCCATCCATCTCTATCTAATATCTATCTTTTTATCCATCCATCCATCCATCTCTATCTAATATCTATCTTTTTATCCATCCATCCATCCATCCATCCATCTCTATCTAATATCTATCTTTTTATTCATCATCAATCCATCCATCCATCCATCCATCTCTATCTAATATCTATCTTTTTATCCATCCACCCATCCATCCATCTCTATCTAATATATACCTTTTTATCCATCCATCCATCATCCATCCATCCATCCACCCACCCATCTCTATCTAATATATATCTTTTTATCCATCCATCCATCTCTATCTAATATCTATCTTTTTATCCATCCATCATCCATCCATCCATCCATCCATCCATCTCTATCTAATATCTATCTTTTTATCCATCCATCCATCCATCCATCCATCTCTATCTAATATCTATCTTTTTATTCATCATCAATCCATCCATCCATCCATCCATCCATCTCTATCTAATATCTATCTTTTTATCCATCCATCATCCATCCATCCATCCACCCATCTCTATCTAATATCTATCTTTTTATCCATCCATCCATCCATCTCTATCTAATATCTATCTTTTTATCCATCCATCCATCCATCCATCTCTATCTAATATCTATCTTTTTATCCATCCATCATCCATCCATCCATCCACCCATCTCTATCTAATATCTATCTTTTTATCCATCCATCCATCCATCTCTATCTAATATCTATCTTTTTATCCATCCATCCATCCATCCATCCATCCACCCATCTCTATCTAATATCTATCTTTTTATCCATCCATCCATTATCCATCCATCCATCCATCCATCCATCTCTATCTAATATCTATCTTTTTATCCATCCATCCATCCATCCATCCATCTCTATCTAATATCTATCTTTTTATTCATCATCAATCCATCCATCCATCCATCCATCTCTATCTAATATCTATCTTTTTATCCATCCATCCATCCATCCACCCATCTCTATCTAATATCTATCTTTTTATCCATCCATCCATCCATCTCTATCTAATATCTATCTTTTTATCCATCCATCCATCCATCCATCTCTATCTAATATCTATCTTTTTATCCATCCATCCATCCATCCACCCATCTCTATCTAATATCTATCTTTTTATCCATCCATCCATCCATCTCTATCTAATATCTATCTTTTTATCCATCCATCCATCCATCTCTATCTAATATCTATCTTTTTATCCATCCATCATCCATCCATCCATCCACCCATCTCTATCTAATATCTATCTTTTTATCCATCCATCCATCCATCTCTATCTAATATCTATCTTTTTATCCATCCATCCATCTCTATCTAATATCTATCTTTTTATCCATCCATCATCCATCCATCCATCCACCCATCTCTATCTAATATCTATCTTTTTATCCATCCATCCATCCATCCATCCATCCATCTCTATCTAATATCTATCTTTTTATTCATCATCAATCCATCCATCCATCCATCCATCTCTATCTAATATCTATCTTTTTATCCATCCATCCATCCATCCATCCATCTCTATCTAATATCTATCTTTTTATCCATCCATCATCCATCCATCCATCCACCCATCTCTATCTAATATCTATCTTTTTATCCATCCATCCATCCATCCATCCATCCATCTCTATCTAATATCTATCTTTTTATTCATCATCAATCCATCCATCCATCCATCCATCTCTATCTAATATCTATCTTTTTATCCATCCATCCATCCATCCATCTCTATCTAATATCTATCTTTTTATCCATCCATCCATCCATCCATCCATCCACCCATCTCTATCTAATATCTATCTTTTTATCCATCCATCCATTATCCATCCATCCATCCATCCATCCATCTCTATCTAATATCTATCTTTTTATCCATCCATCCATCCATCCATCTCTATCTAATATCTATCTTTTTATTCATCATCAATCCATCCATCCATCCATCCATCTCTATCTAATATCTATCTTTTTATCCATCCATCCATCCATCCACCCATCTCTATCTAATATCTATCTTTTTATCCATCCATCCATCCATCTCTATCTAATATCTATCTTTTTATCCATCCATCCATCCATCCATCTCTATCTAATATCTATCTTTTTATCCATCCATCCATCCATCCACCCATCTCTATCTAATATCTATCTTTTTATCCATCCATCCATCCATCTCTATCTAATATCTATCTTTTTATCCATCCATCCATCCATCTCTATCTAATATCTATCTTTTTATCCATCCATCATCCATCCATCCATCCACCCATCTCTATCTAATATCTATCTTTTTATCCATCCATCCATCCATCTCTATCTAATATCTATCTTTTTATCCATCCATCCATCTCTATCTAATATCTATCTTTTTATCCATCCATCATCCATCCATCCATCCACCCATCTCTATCTAATATCTATCTTTTTATCCATCCATCCATCCATCCATCCATCCATCTCTATCTAATATCTATCTTTTTATTCATCATCAATCCATCCATCCATCCATCCATCTCTATCTAATATCTATCTTTTTATCCATCCATCCATCCATCCATCCATCTCTATCTAATATCTATCTTTTTATTCATCATCAATCCATCCATCCATCTCTAATATCTATCTAATGATTAAATGAGAAATACATGAGATTTATTTTTTTCTGAATATGTGCATACACTGCACACATTGTTGAACAGTGACATAACTTCATAACCTTCATAACTTAGTATAAAGTTCATATTTGAACACTGATTCTGATGACTGAACACTGATGACTGATGACGGGTGAAAGTTCAGTTAGTCATGTAGCACGTGTTTGAAGTGTATTTCATAGGTGTGTGTGATATAAACATCCTCCGCACATGTTGGAGTTTGTCATCAGTTTTGTTGTCGTGAGGGTTTTGATGTGGTAGTATTTGCAATTCACTGTCCACAGATAACAGCATATGACCCAGGTGGCTTTTGTTTGGATTTGTGGAATTCCTTGAAAATGTCCTTTTTTAGTAAATGTGAATCTGGTTGACCTGTCCAGTGTAAGCGGCAATTCCTGGTTGTGTTTGCATCATGCATTAATGTGTCATGAATGCTGCACTTTCTCCTGTAGTGTGTTTCAGGTCACTGTCCTGTTCATGATAACCTGGAATTAAGATGTTTCTCTGGATTCATCCTGTGTTGTTTTTAGAAGTATTGATGGTAGATGGTTGGTTAGTTAGTTAAACGAGTGAGCAGGGCTCTGAGTTACAGTGCATTCATATGAGGAACAACATGCCATCATAAAGTGTTTGAATTTTATATAAGTTAGTGGTCAAGATGGACATGATATATTTACATTTATGCATTTGGCATCATCCGTCCGTCACACCAAGGTCATGTGTTCGACTCCCAGTGAATGCATGAACTCATCCATCCACATATCTTTCCATCCATCTATCTATCCATCCACATATCTATATATCCATCCATCCATCTATCATCCATCTATCATCCATCCATCTATCCATCCATCCATCCATCATTCATCAAGGTATCTTTCCATCCATTCACATATCAATATATCCATCCATCCATCTATCATCCATCTATCCATCCATCCATCCATCATTCATCAACGTATCTTTCCATCCATCCATCCATCCATCCATCTATCCATCTATCCATCCATCCATCATTCATCAACGTATCTTTCCATCCATCCACATATCAATATATCCATCCATCCATCCACGTATCTTTCCATCCATCCATCCATCCATCCATCCACAAATCTTTCCATCCATCCATCCATCCATCCACAAATTTTTCCATCCATCCATCCATCTATCCATCCATCCACATATCTATATATCCATCCATCCTTTATTCATCAACATATCTTTCCATCCATTCACATATCAATATATTCATCCATCTATCCATCCATCCATCATTCATCAACCTATCTTTCCATCCATCCATCCATCCAGCCATCATTCATCAACGTATCTTTCCATCCATCCATCCATCCATCCATCCATCCATCATTCATCAACGTATCTTTCCATCCACATATCAATATATCCATCCATCCATCATTCATCCACATAGCTTTCCATCCATCTATCCACATATCTATATATGCATCATCCATCATTCATCCATCCATCATTCATCCATCCATCATTCATCCACGTAGCTTTCCATCCATCTTTCCACATATCTATATATGCATCATCCATCAATCATCCATCCATCATTCATCCACTTAGCTTTCCATCCATCCATCCACATATCTATATATGCATCCATCCATCATTCATCCATCCATCATTCATCCATCCATCATTCATCCACGTAGCTTTCCATCCATCCATCCACATATCAATATATCCATCCATCCAGCCACGTATCTTTCCATCCCTCCATCCATCCACATGTCAATATATCCATCCATCCATCCACGTATCTTTCCATCCATCCATCCATCCATCCACAAATCTTTCCATCCATCCATCCATCCATCCACAAATCTTTCCATCCATCCATCCATCCATCCATCCACAAATCTTTCCATCCATCCATCCATCTATCCATCCATCCACATATCTATATATCCATCCATCCTTTATTCATCAACATATCTTTCCATCCATTCACATATCAATATATCCATCCATCTATCCATTCATCCATCTATCCATCCATCCATCATTCATCAACGTATCTTTCCATCCATCCATCCATCCATCCAGCCATCATTCATCAACGTATCTTTTCATCCATCCATCATTCATCAACGTATCTTTCCATCCATCCATCCATCCATCCATCCATCCATCCATCATTCATCAACGTATCTTTCCATCCACATATCAATATATCCATCCATCCATCATTCATCCACGTAGCTTTCCATCCATCTATCCACATATCTATATATGCATCATCCATCATTCATCCATCCATCATTCATCCATGTAGCTTTCCATCCATCTATCCACATATCTATATATGCATCATCCATCAATCATCCATCCATCATTCGTCCACTTAGCTTTCCATCCATCCATCCACATATCTATATATGCATCCATCCATCATTCATCCATCCATCATTCATCCATCCATCATTCATCCACGTAGCTTTCCATCCATCCATCCACATATCTATATATGCATCCATCCATCATTCATCCAGCCATCATTCATCAATGTATCTTTCCATCCATCCATCCATCATTCATCAACGTATCTTTCCATCCATCCATCCATCCATCCATCCATCCATCCATCCATCATTCATCAACGTATCTTTCCATCCACATATCAATATATCCATCCATCCATCATTCATCCACGTAGCTTTCCATCCATCTATCCACATATCTATATATGCATCCATCCATCATTCATCCATCCATCATTCATCCATGTAGCTTTCCATCCATCCATCCACATATCTATATATGCATCCATCCATCATTCATCCATCTATCATTCATCCACGTAGCTTTCCATCCATCCATCCACATATCTATATATGCATCATCCATCATTCATCCATCCATCTATCCATCCATCCATCCATCCATCCTTCCTTCCATCCATCTACCCATCCATCATTCATCAACGTATCTTTCCACCCATCCATCCACATATCTATATATGCATCATCCATCATTCATCCATCCATCTATCCATCCATCCATCCATCCATCCTTCCTTCCATCCATCTACCCATCCATCATTCATCAACGTATCTTTCCATCCATCCATCCACATATCAATATATCCATCCATCCATCCATCATTCATCCACGTAGCTTTCCATCCATCCATCCATCCACATATCTATATATGCATCCATCCATCATTCATCCATCCATCTATCTATCCATCCATCCATCTATCCATCCATCCACATATCTATATATGCATCCATCCATCCATCCATCCATCCATCCACATATCAATATATCCATCCATCCATCCATCCATCATTCATCCACGTAGCTTTCCATCCATCCATTCACATATCAATATATCCATCCATCCATCCATCCATCCATCATTCATCCACGTAGCTTTCCATCCATCCATCCATCCACATATCTATATATGCATC
>CM077205.1:1170890-1178390 GCA_039654625.1 Rhinogobio ventralis | reverse complement strand
AAATATCAGGGTTTGTTTAGCCTAATGATGATTAAACCAGGCATGAAGTAGTAGGTAAAATATTTATTTTTTTAAATCACACACATTCAGCATAATTGCAATGTACAATACAGTACAGATTTCCAAGCTCTCCCACTTATAAGAAAATATTCCTTTATTAAAAAAATGGTAGAAATTAATCTCAGTGCTCCTTAAAAGAGCTTTCCTGAATAGCTTTAATATTGTGCCACAAGTTACAGTATTGTTTTTGTTGAAGCACAAATAAACAAATCACATTTGCATGGCTTGATTCGTACTATGCAAAATATGGTATAAAGTGCAGTTGCAGAAATCCCGTCCGATGCAGTGATTCCACACACATCCCTAGAAAGTGCTTCAAACCAAACGAGAAAGACACAAGACAAAATACACACCAAAACATGACACCTGTAACATGTACAATGTAGATTATTGTACTGCTCATAGATTATCGCACATTAATTGTACAGCTTTTGCAAAGGCGCTATATAAATAAAACGTGTTATTATTATTACTATTACAAATAAAAGTAAGTGTTTGAGATGAAAGCCAGTACTACACGTGTTTAGTTGCATTTGGTGGTGCTCAGCGTAAACTGTCAAAAAGTAATTGCATTGCATGCAAGAAAAACTATTTCTTTCTCAGTATTTTTGTCTTGTTTTCCATTACAGAGACTTAAATCAGGATTCATTTACTGACTACTGATTTTTAAATGTAGTGCTTAAAACAAGAACAAAGAATCTTTCTGACCCCATTGGCAGATTTTTTGCTTCTTAAGTAAATGTATCTTAAGAACGTTTAAAACAAGACGGAGATACAAAGTGAGAATCTTGTTTTTTTGCCGTGTGCCACTGTCGGACCTTTGCTGGGACGTGTGGCAATATCTAAATGTTTACCAGTCATGTTGGGTAACCGTGCCGAGTCAGGCCAGTGTGCTTTGATTTCCCTGAGTATCTGAACATCTATAAAAACCCATAATGCACTGACAGAAAGCCTTGATTAGAAGGTGTTTCAGCTCTCGAGAGAAAGCAGCGTGCACTGCTAATGCATGGAAAGTTTGTTTCGCCCTGTGATTGTTCTTTATGTGCACCCGCAGGACTCGACGATCATGTCCGGGACGTCGGTCTTCACGATGGTGTGCTGAGAGTTGAAGTAGACCATGGAGAGCGGGCGTCTCTGGATGGGCACGCAGCAGGACGACACGGCCGTGTGGATGCCGTTGGCCTTCAGCTGGCTGAAGACGGTGGCGTGGAACGAGGAGGCGATGCCGGGCGAGCCGGAGAGATGCTGCGGGCACTGTCCCATGCAGTAGTTCATGTGGTAGCCCTCGGGCGCTATGATCCAGTCCTGCCACTGTATGTCGCTGAACTTAATATACAAGTCTTTCTTGCAGCACACACTCACGTCGTCGCCGCACTGCAGCGAGCGCTTGCTCAGGGCGTGCGCGGTGGCGTCCTCGCGTAAGCGCACCTGCGCGACCAGGAATGGCTGGTGGTCGCTGGAGGCGTCGCGGCTGCACAGATTGCGTCCTCCGTCTTCACAGTGCACCTCGAGACGGAGACGCTGCTGACCCCCGTCCAGGAAGGCCTGCAGGGCGGCGGTGATGGGGAAGGTGTGCCAGCCGCCCCGCGACACCTCCACGCTCCTCTGGAGCAGCAGCGTGCGATTGGACGCGCCCGACTGGTAGATCTCAGCGCTCACACGCCCGCCTGGATGAGGGCCGTCGGCCGGCCGTACGTACAGCCACAGCGACGACTGCAGCACCTGCACGCTCTGACCTTTCTCCTGCAGGAACTGGAACGACAAGCTGGTGTCCATCCCGCCGGAAGCCTCGTCATCTGGAGAGAAATCAGACCGGAGTGATTAGAAGATGTGTGAATTCATTAGACAACACAGGTAAAGAGCAGTGAAGCATAAAGCTGCACAACAGTGGGGTTATGATTATGATAATAAATCAAATTATATGATAAATATGTGCAGCATAACAGAAAGTGAATGACATCAGTTATTTTAGTATCATTGAGATACTATTATAGTTTTTATTCATATTTTTTCACTTTCTTTTTAGTTAAAGTTATAATAATTATTTTTTTATATAATTTTTATAGTTTTTTTTATTTCACTTTTAATTATTTTAATACATCAAGTTAAACTAAATGAAAATGAGAAATCTTTGCGAAAATGAGAAATTTATTTCAGATAAAGTTTATTTTATTTCGAGTAACACATATTTGTTTATGGTTTTAGTTAACTATAATATCCCTGTATGGAACAACATTCTAATATTTAAGTTTGTCAGTTTGTAAATATGTATATAAAGTGTTTTATTGATAGAATTATGTTATTTCTAAATGTTTCCTCAACGTTCCAAGTTTAAAATGTTTAAAAAACGTTGATTCGAACATTCCATTGTATCATTTTGAATGTTCTCTAAACATTCTGAAACATTTAAAAACGTTCCATGACTAATGTTAACTTTGAACTAACGTTTACTGGAATAAAGTGTGTTCTCTGAGAACGTTCCCTGTTATCTGGGTAGCAGTTTACTAGTTTGTATTCAGAGTGTTTCTGTGTAAGTCGGGTGTACTCACCGACATCAGCGAAGCTCACGATCTCGTACGCCTGGTTACTCGTGCGGGAGTTGGGCAGGTTATTGTCCAGTTCCAGGGTTCCGTCCTGTCTGACGCGGCCCGCGTGCAGCTTCCTCAGCGCGGTCATGAGCGCGGCGCGCGGCACGGTCTGCGTGATGTTCGGCCTCTCCCGCAGGTGAAGCTTGTCCAGAATCTGCTGCTTCGCGATCTCGACCAGGTAACGTTCCTCCGCGCCCTTCTCCATCGCCGGCATCCCGCAGGTCGGGCAGCCGGTGGTGGCCGCGCTCGTTCCCTTCAGCACCACCAGCGTGGACAGCACCGCGCACAGGTGCAGCCACGAGAACGAGTCTGAGCGCATGCTGACTTTGCTTCGCTTCACTGGGACAGGTTTGGAGAGACGCGCTCTGGTGTCGTGAGTGCACGGAGAGAAGTGAGCACTAAGAAGTGGGGTAATCCATCAAAAGTTGTGACTCGTTTAAGGGACGCACCAATGACCGCGTCAAGCCACACATGTGCACGCGCTCGAGGGGAGGGAGGACGGTGAAGGTGAGCGACACACTGCTGGGATGCACATGCACACACTCCTCCCTGAGGCATATATAGCCCTCTGGAGTTAATCATTAGCGCGAACAAATAAACATACGACACTTACAGTGCCACGTCGAGCCGAGGCTTTCCAAGCGAAGTCCAAAGCCTCACCTCTGTCCCAATGACCCCAGCGCTGGAACCCCAACCCACTCAAATATCGGGAAATATCGCAATCCCGCGGGCTTCATATGGGAGACCAGTCACAGCATCCCATCACTCCTCATTGGCCATGCACTCTTAAAAATAACGCTTCCTTATTGGTTCCATGAGGAACCTTTCCATTGCACAGACTGTTCTTTATAGTAGGAACGGGTTCTTTGGATTATTAAAATGTTCTTTTAGCAACTGCTCACTGAAAGGTTCTTTATGCAATCAGAATGTTTCTTCTATGACATCACTGTTCCTTTTAGAACCTTTATTTTTAAGAGTGTTACTTTAAAAGTAACAGGTTGCACTGATACATTATGCCAGGAATGTTACCAATGTTACATTACTATTATATCAAGTTTAAGTTTATTTTGTTTACAGGGGCTGTGCACATTAATAAACATGAATGTAAATGTGCCAATGAAGCCAAAAAGGCTATTTTTCTTTTGTAGACCCTTAACAGAAATGATGAAGAAAAGGATCAAATAAAAGTACAAGTACATGCTAAAATACATTAACAGAAAATGTTATCTAAACATATATTGTGCTACATAAGACCATAGGTTACAGTTTATTTGGTTTAATAAATGTTTGTGCATCAGGTTTGCTCTTAATGCGTTGTTTAACGACTAACATATGCAATGTCTGGCTATTTAATAGGAACGGCTTTTATTTTTATAAGTAAAAACAAAGAGCACTGACAATATTCACCGCTTATACGTGTTTGCCAGACATTATTTCCAGCAGAGGGTCTTCATAGTTGTTCATTCTTTGGTGCATATGGATGAATCATAACCATTTTACATATTATATTATGAACTTGACCATTGCATTTTAATCCTGGCCTCTAAAATGCACACAGTCCCATTTGAGTGTATTTACATAGTTCATGATGATGTTGCATACATTGCAAAGCCATTAAAATAATATTTAATCATGCACAGATACACGTAACTGTACATTTAATTTTTCTTAATGAATGAGGGAGGGACAATGAAACATTTATACATCATAAATATGGGTTCCATGAGGAACTTTTCCATTGCATAGAATATTCTTTATAGTGGAAACGAGTTCTTTGGATTATTAAAATGTTATTTTAAGAAGTGATTCTTTATGGAATCAGAATGTTTCTTCTGTGACATCACTGTTCCTTTTAGAACCTTTATTTTTAAGAGTGTTACTTAAAAAGTAACAGATACATTATGCCAGGAATGTTACATTGTTACAAACTTTTTCGGTGCTGTGGGTTCTAATGGCAGGGATCTAGTTGTTTATTTGAACTGTTATTGCGTTTCAAACCTGTTTGACTTTTTCTTCTTATAAGTGAGATTTGAGAAATGTCTTTTGGTCCTTACAGTCAATGGGGTCCAATGGTGTTTGGCTCCCGCTGTTCTTCAGGAGTCAAACAGGGAAATTGTGTTTATTTGGAGATCTGTCCCTTTAATATTTAATATTATATCGAGAGGTGTGTTCATTTATATGATTTTAATAAAAAATATGGCTTAAGCCTCCTTTAAGCTTACATTTTCTTGCTGAATTTAACTTTTATTTCATCCCTTAGACTTATAAATAAAAAAAAGTGCAACATTTTTGATGCATTATAACGATTTATTCAAAGATATGACTTTACCTTATTATGCTTTTCTTTGTGTGTGTGTGTGTGTAATTAAATATTTTGATGTATGCATTTTTTATCATTTTGATTGCTTATTATAAGAGATACGCCCATGCTTCATTTGCCTGATCTTTATAAGTTCTGCAATAAAAATATTTGAACAAAAAATTGTGCATTAGATTCGTCGCTCGGGTTGAGTTCAGATATACAGTTTATTAATAGCGCTGGTTCAATGAATGCTTGTGCATCAGGTTTTTGTGCTCCTAATGCGTTGTTTAACATGCAATGTTTGCCTAGCCTAAAAGGAATTTTGTATACTAATGTGCATCACGAGAAGCAAATAAAAAAACCAACGGGAAAGAATATAAATATAATCCTCTTCATGTCTGCATGTACAATCAAAACAAAAGATGCGCGCGCTCTCAGTGCGCAGGCGCCGTCTAGTGGTCACACATCATCAGTGTTCCATATGAGGTGATGGATCGTCCTGCTCATTATCACATGGCTTACATTATATTATGAGCTGTTGTATTTATAAGTGAATATAATGCATTGGATTGCAAGCATGATGTGTGGCCTGTTGTCTGTAAAGTTTACCAATAATAGTTTTTCTTACTGGCACCATCTGAATGTTTGAGGCTGGTACCTGCAAAGGGTCAGGAATTATTTGCATTGTTGTTCATGTGATGAAAGCACTAATGTTTGCTGTACCAAATGTTTCCTGATAACCTGAGAGCATTTGGCCACATCAGTAAAGCACATTCCATTCCATTTATTTTGTCTCTGAATTATCATTTCAGACAGACATTACCTCACATATTTATGCTTTTTAAGTTGCTCACAGACACAAAACAACTCTCGTCACAATAAAATCACAGCTGGATGGATTCTGAAAAATGTGGTTGCACATGTCAGCTTTTATAAGGGAAGATTGAGAACTTCTTTCATCAGAAGGTTTGCTGAAGCTCAAACACAAAAATCAAAAACTGCTTACAAAGGCATAAAGATAGCTATATCTGATGAAACCCCAATATTTACAGGTACACAGAGATAAGAATCTATCACGAGATCAGACTGTTCTGATGGCCAAACAAACACTTAGTCCTTTGTGCTGCAACAAACACCTCCTATAAGCCAAATTGTAGCTCATATTGATTATAAATGTGCATAAAATAATGTAATTTTTATATTTCTTACACGCTTAAAAATAAATGCTAGTTCCCCAAAATCGTACATTTTTTTAAATTAAAACTTTTCTGACACTACATTAATTGATTTGATTCAGAATGCTTTTTTCTTCTGCTCAGAACAAGAGACATAAAAGTCCGTTTGCAAAGCGTTCCAGTTTTATCCAGATATAAAGCATCAGTTTCTCTGACCGCACTAATTCAGCTGCCGCTGGGTTGCACAAAAACTACCCAGGATTGTGAAAATAACCCAACACAATGACCTAATGGGCTCAGCTAGTGTTTGAGGAGAAAAATCCATCAATACATTAAAGCTGTGGACAGACTAAATATAGGATAAAGGTGAGAGTGAACTGTGAGTTCATTACATGCTTTATTTGGAATGTTCCTTTCCTGACCTCAAAATCAACAAGTGACCGATACGTGCGCCGAGCTCCGGCCAATCAATGCATCTGCCTGATCTGATACGACTGCCTATATTTAAAACATTCACAATATAAGTCTGACATCTGATCAGAATATATGTATTTTATTTAGTGCTGTGAAATCGATTAACATAAAAGTTTGTGTGTGTGTGTGTGTGTGTGTATACACATATATTCCTAATATTGTGTTGATCCCCCTTTATCCTGCTGGAAGAGCCACAGCCACCAGGGAATACCGTTTCCATGAAAGGCTGTACATGGTCTGCAACAATGCTTAGGTAGGTGGTACGTGTCAAAGTAACATCCACATGGATGGCAGGACCCAAGGTTTCCCAGCAGAACATTGCCCAAAGCATCACACTGCCTCCGCCGGCTTGCCTTCTTCCCATAGTGCATCCTGGTGCCATGGGTTCCCCAGGTAAGCCACGCACACGCACCCGGCCATCCACGTGATGTAAAAGAACACGTGATTCCTCAGACCAGGCCACCTTCTTCCATTGCTCCGTGGTCCAGTTCTGATGCTCACGTGCCACTGTTGGTGCTTTCGGCGGTGGACAGGGGTCAGCATGGGCACCCTGACTGGTCAGCGGCTATGCAGCCCCATACACAACAAACTGAGATGCTCTGTGTATTCTGACACCTTTCTATCAGAACCAGCATTAACTTCTGGAGCAATTTGAGCTCCAGTAGCTCGTCTGTTTGATCGGACCACACGGGCCAGCCTTCGCTCCCCACGTGCATCAATGAGCCTTGGCCGCCCATGACCCTGTCTCCGGTTCTCCACTGTTCCTTCCTTGGAGCACTTTTGATAGATCCTGACCACTGCAGACCGGGAACACCCCACAAGAGCTGCAGTTTTGGAGATGCTCTGACCCAGTCGTCTAGCCATCACAATTTGGCCCTTGTCAAACTCACTCAAATCCCAA